>NMRB01002851.1:28270-45950 GCA_002633025.1 Notospermus geniculatus
ATTAAACAGATTATTTTCACTAATCCAATTGTTTACCAACTTGAAGATTACCAGAATGAACTAATTGACGGTTATTTTTACGAGCAAGAATTAAGTTATGTTCCCAATCCAGAACAATTAGAATACAAAATCGAAAAAATCATTAGATATAAAACAATTAAAGGAAAGAAATATGGATTAGTAAAATGGAAAGGATATAGCGATAAATTTAACGAATGGATACCAGTTTCTAACATAAAAAAACTTAATTAAAAAAAATTTTACTAAATAAATGGAGAAGAAAAACGATAACAATTGGATAGAGTACTACAAAAAACGTTACGGCGAAGATAAGCAATTTATAATGGAAAGGTTTTTTGAAAATATGGGTCAAGATGATGAAATTATTCAACCCACACCGCAACCCACAAACTCGGTTCAGTCAGGGAAAATCCGTTGTGAAGTGTGTAGTAGTGATGTTACACCTTCAAATCTTGCAAGACATAATAAAACTAAAAAACATTTACAAAACTGGACTAAATTTTATGAGGAAAAGAAAACTCAGATTAATAAAACCACTCAATCACGATCTGATCTCGTTGACATTAGAAGAAATCCTACTACACCACCAAAAAGAGCTATAATTCCAGAAGCACCAAATCTTGACCAACAAGGAAGAACAATTCATTATGAAGAAAATACACGTTACTGTGAATACTGTAAAAAATTAATAAAAAATCGCACTTGGAAAAATCATCTTCAATCAAAAGTACATAAAAATAATGTAAAAAGTAATATTGATCTCTACACACCAAAAATTCGAAGAGATATTTTAAGAGGCCAAGAAAGGCAAGAAACTAGAAAATTGTTCGAGGAATTACCAGGAATTAATCCGCGTCAGGAGGAAACTAAAAGATTATTTGAAGAATTACCNAGCAGCTGACCTAATACACGGACTAAGTCTTCCTCTTTGGCAGTGGTACCCCTCTTGGAACTGAGGAGGTTAAGAAAATGATACAGTTGATCAGCCCTTCTTTTCACAGCTTGAATCTTAACCCGTGTGGCCTCAGTGTCCTTGAGGGATATCTCCATCAAAGGGGAAGGCTTGGTCTTTGAACCGACAGGCCTGACAAACATAATGCCATTGTCCCGTCTTGTGACCTCAAAACACCCTTCCCTTCCACGAGTCAAAGAATTAATCCTCTTAGCAGATGCTTCATTAACTGTTTCTTTTTCAGCTAACTGCACTCGCAACCTTTCATTTTCAGTCTGAAGTTGAGAAATCTTTGCTGTAAATGTTTGTCTTTGAATTTCCAATTCTTTTTTCAATTTACTTATTTCATCATCCTTGCATTTCAAACTATCCAACAAAATTTGACTGGATTGTTCAAATTCTTTTATAACATCAGATGCCACCCTACCATCGCTCACCAACTTTTGAATCTTCTGCTGCAGGCAAACAACATCCTTCAGCTCCTGTTCATGAAGCTCCTGCAGGAAGAGCACAGTTTCCTTCAGTTGTGTTTCACTTTCTGCGGTGCTCTTGATATCCTTCAGTAGCTCATGGTGGGCTTCTTTCAGAGAGTTATAGTCAGCCCTCAGTTTGCGAAAGATGGCAATGATGGTGGGAAGGTGTGCTTCTGACATCTCATCAAGATCTGGGAATGGAATAGTCTATACATATTTATCATCTTTTCGATATCGGGAACTAGTGAAATTTTTTAAAAAAATCCCAACTTCTGGTTGCCAAGATAGCATGATTGCAAGGATTAGCTCGATACATTTTGATGGCTACATGAGACATATCATCATGATCATGTCTGTTAAATAGGTGCCGATACCATCACCACCAAGATTTGAAAACTTTACTTACAGTACAGAAAAAAAGTAACAAAGCTGTCATATTTGCACCACTGTAAATTCATTATCCTGCAATCATAGAATACATAGTCTGAAGATGGCAAATAGGGAAATCGATCGCACTGACAACGTACCCATCTGATTCTGTTCTTGTTCAGATTCCACACGCCGTGCCACCTTGCTTGCTGCTGCTGCCTCAGATGCAGCCTGGGCCTTTCGACGCCTCTGACGCTTCCCTCCACGCCCAAAATGCCATCTTTGGCCATGATTGCCAGCCTTAGCAGAGCTTCCTTGCCAGTGACGTCCTCCGGGCATAATGCAATAGGACCTGCTGAATACAAAAATAATTCCAACAGAAAATCTAGTAACATTTCCATTATTTAATATAGGCCTAGAGGCCTAGGTTGCTGAGTTGTTTGCAAAAAACCTAAAAAAAGTGAATGAAGTGAAGTGTCCTGCCCGAGGACAGGCACCACAGAGGCTGGGCCAGCATCTATGTGCAGAACACACAGCAGGTAGGCCTACAGATAGTATTTATGTCGCAATTCCTAGTGAAAACAATTGAAAATAACAAATATATCGCTCTAAACAAGCCCCAATCTTATATGACTTGAAGCCCCGTCGAGCCGCATGAATCCGTTGACAGGTTCGCGTTTTATACAAACCCGCCATTGAAAAAATTTTGTGAAAATTTTCCACAGAAACGGGACTTATTAGACATTCTCCAGGCATTTCGATAGTACAACTCATGATTACTTCGTTAATTGATATATATTCTACAACACCAAGACAAATTTATATGATATAAACATTCCTAACCTTTGCTTTTGGCGAAAATAATAGCGAAATTTTGGCCGAGTCGGCGGTCGACCTCAAACCGGGAATTGCTGACACGTGATCACTTCGTGTTTCCGGGGAATTCCACCTTGGTGACGTACATGGGAATCCCATGGATTTGATCAGCCAATCAGCTTGTCATATTTTTCTTTCGTCATTTCTACATACTGTCGTTTCTAAGGGATGCCCCGGACGAGTTGGTAACACGCATCAAATGTACGCGATGACGTCATCGTTCAAAATCATGGCGTTCGCCAATCGCATAGCGCGAAATTAACACGTGACGTAGGAGGCACGAATGTATGGGGTGCACGCAAAGCTGGGAGTCGTGGTACGTGGAGGGCGCGCGATTTGTATTAGAGGGACACCATTTAGAATTAAAAGGTGTCAGATACCCGACGAACATGAACAAAAACTCTTACAAAATTGTTGCGGTGAACATTCCCAGCATCGGTTATCAAATCTGTGTCACCGCTGCGCCGTCTGGAGGGAATGCCGGCCACTCGTCACAAATCTTTTTCTTCCTGGCCCGTTGCCTCTCGCGGACGTCGTTGTCGGTCAGCCGTTTTCACTACACTACTATGGTTTGTACGCGCGCAATAGTACTTCAAAATTAATTGTTCCGGCAAAAATAACTATTCCGTTCCGGGGATAATAACTATCGTTTTTTAGCCACAGCTCGTGTCCAAATATGGACATTGGTCATTGCGGCAATTCCAGGCGGAGGTCAGCGGCGCCTGGCTGGGAGGAGGGCAGTGGCCAATCAGGCTTCACATCTGACTACGTTCATTGAGAACGTAGACTAACGCAAAACATTCTCCAACAGAGCAGTTATATCCACACATGTCATGGGCACAGTACGGCACAATTTACAAAGATCCTGTTGGAGAATACGTCACTGTATTAGTTATAACCTTAGCTTACGTAGCGTTCCGTGAAAGATACCTATTTAGTGATTGTTTTATAGGGTCTGATACGTAGCTACGTCACTGCCTCGCTTTCGTTCAGTGGTTTAGCAGTTAGTACCGCAAAATACCACGACTGTTGGCGCTGTTTATACCTTATATTTGCGGGTCGACTGTCGGGGTCTGCTAGGGGTGTGTTTCTGGCTAAGACAAGTAGATGAAAGATTGTGATAGTCTTTTCTTTCGAAGGGGTACACCGAGTTTCTGGCCAACTTCACTTTCCAAGAATACATACATGTACATGTATGTCGATCTGTGTTCAAGCGAGGTATACAAAATGCTTGAAAGGTCCTTTATCTCTACATGATAAATAAAGCCTCCAAGACCAAATTCCACGGGTCGTTCACTCTTTACTGAACAGACTGAGATACACATGTAGAATAAAATAAGGGTCATAGCTGGTCAATGCTCACCTCTGTGTCATGTCTGTGAGCCTTCGTGGATATAATATTCCGCGTCAAGTTTCACTAGCCAGGGCACTAGGAACTGTCAGTCAGTTGACCAATAAGAGTCACCACTGTCCAAATGATAGCCTAGCGGAGCCATTTATGGTTGATTGAGCACCAATCAGGAGAATTTTATATTGTATTGATCCGCTACAACTTTGCTACCGCCTTTTGGCGATGAGCGCGGCTGAATTCTACATGCGACGGTGTCTTTTCTTGATAAGTTGGTCTACTTTGCATTTGATCACTCTATTGTTACTTTGTATCGGAGGGCTGCTCGCAGAAAGCACATCATATATTGGCTGCACGCTGACAGCGGCCGATGCCACATCGTCTAAGACAACAAGATCAATACAGGTGTATATATTGGCGAATGGCATATTCCTAACAAAAGCTCATAAGCGTCTTCCTATTCTATAGTACCAAAAAAAACGATGTAAAGAATTCTATTCACAAACCTATGTTCATGAAGAAACACCAGATGTACATGTACAGTCATTGACATTAGTTTATCTACACCTACTACCTTGAATATTTCAAATGCTACTGGGCCAATTTTAACATGGTTTGTACCACATGAAAGTATATAACCTTGATCATATTTCTGCATCAAAATTTTGGAAATTTGGAATATCATAATTATGTAATAGCTCATTAGAAAACCCCCTAAAAATCAACATTTTTATTATGGAATTTTTTTGTGACTTTTGTTACAGGGTTGATAGAGTGGAAGTTTCTAAGGATTTGGGGCTTCGTTTCATCAAAATATCGCGAGTGGTTGAGATATTTGAGATTATCGAAATTTTGATAATTTGAGATTTTCGTGTTTTTCAGGAAATTTTGATGCCATCAGTTAAAGCTAACCTCAGAATATGGGTTTACAATAATTTTGGAACTTTTTGCGTTAACTGGGCCGAGATATTCATATTTGAAAATACCCCCTTAACTTAAGACATGCTTGACTTCTAACCAGTTTACGCTATAAGTTCCAAAACTTCATAATCCTACGTTTTTAGGTGAGCTCTGTCTACTAATATCAAAATTTTGTGAAAATTTGGAAATTCTCAAATTATCGAAATTTTGATAATCTCAAATATCTCAGCAACCACTCAAGATATTTTGCCGAAACAAAGCCCAAAATCCTGAGAAACTTCCACTCTATCAACCCTGTAACAAAAGTCGCAAAAAAATCCATAATAAAAATGTTGATTTTTAGGGGATTTTCTAATGAGCTATTACATAATCATGATATTTCCAAATTTCCAAAATTTTGATGCAGATATATGACCAAGGTTATATACTTTCATATGGAACAAACCGTGTTAAAATTGGCCCAGTAGTATTTGAAATAATCAAGGTAGTAGGTGTAGATAAACTATGTCAATGACTGTACGTGTATATGTATAGGCCTACTCTACATCATCACTTCCATAAGGAAAAACATCGTCGGATTCGGTACATTATCATGCATGAATACACTGTAAAACAAATACAGCGTACAGCGTACCCATCGCAATGGGTAAATTCCTTGTCCAATTTTTAAGCCCATTTCCCACGGGCCTGCTGTACCCATCATACGGGGACATACAACTCGGAATGAGTTAGTGTTTCCATGTTGGTTCACCCCTCAGCATTAATTTATCTACACCTCATTTTTTTGCATATCTTGTGAACAAATTGTGCAAGTTTCTGGTATATGAAATTTCCATGCCTTGGTCACATTGTTCCAGCGGTTTTGAGTGATTGTTTTTACGCCAACATTATGTAATCAGCTGTCAAAAAAGGCTACAAAATCAACATTTTTTATTTTGTTTGAAAATCTTCTGATTTCTGCAATACATTTTAAAAACACTCATAACATGCATAAGAAATACTAGTAGTCCTGTAAAAGCTAAATTCGGGAAATCATAACAGTTTTTGAGAAAAAAGGTTTTTCCCCAGAAGCTTTGCCGTGACCTGATTGCAATGGTTGACACAGTCCCTGTTCAGACTACCACAACGTCATGATTAATGAATTTTTCGTCACGAAACCGTAACATGTGACCAGTGGATCAATGTTAATAACTGAGTTACGTGACCACATAACAGATTAAGCAGATGACGCGTAGGTTTATGAATGAAAACTGAATTCTTCATGTGGACAATGGTCAATTGAAATACCCGAGTTCAAGTCAACAGGCCAAAAATAGGCCTCAAGCCCAATGAGGACCCTAGCTCACTGCCTCAATAGGTGTCACCAGTGGTTAAAACTATTGAAATGAAACTGACAACTCGGTCCTGATCAATTTCCCACACAAAAGCCGTCCATTGTATAGGACCGAGTTTCGGTGTGCTGCCCTCTATCGTAACCAGGATGCCCATAGGCCTTAGGTCAGTCATTCACATATTACCCCTACATCCAACCTCGCCAGAGGAACTATGAACGAATGGACAAATCGGAAAAGTTACTCGGGCGATCACAAAATTTTCTTGGATGAGGTATAAGCCAATTGACTATGAAAAAGGACTTTAAAAAACAAGCCTTGCGATTGGGTGCTTACTGACTAGGGGACCATGGCACAAGTCAAACTTAGTGTCATGAATTTGGCCTTTGGAAGCCATTGATGAACGTCCATATCATCAAAAGTGCTGAATAAATTTACCAAGAACTTCCACAATAGTGTTTAACAAATGGCTATCTTTATCTCCCCGATGTTTTTCAAAAATTTCAGTTAAGAATAAAAAAGTTGACTTTTACAGCCTTTTTTGACAGCTGATTACATAATGTTGTCGTGAAAGCAATCACTCAAAACCGCTGGAATTATTTGACCAAGGCATGGAAATTTCATATAACACAAACCCGATCAAATTTTGTCAATTTGTTCACAAGATATTCAAAAAATGAGGTGTAGATAAATTAATGCTGAGGGGTGTACATGTACCACGGTTCCGTGCCCATAAAAACGGGTGATTTTTTGAGTGTAGGGAGGTTGAGATCAGCGACTTATCACGGATCCTTATACGTATACGGATCGAAATGTACACTCATGGAAAAAAGTAAATGGACAGCAGTTTTTCTTGAATATCTCCAAACCATTGCGATGTAGGAGACTGAGCCTAACANTCTAATTAAAATAATTGAAATTTTAAGATATGATACGAAAGCTCTCGATGAGAGGAACACACTCCTATAAAAATTTTCAGTGAAAACCTGCAAATAAAAAAGTAGCCCAAAACATGACTTTACAAAATTCCTTCTCTCAAAGGTGGATTTCACCGGATTTTCTCGACTTTCATATCATCAGATAGCCAGGAAAATTTGCTATCACATATGTTAGGCTCAGTCTCCTACATCGCATTGGTTGGGAAATATTCAAGAAAAACTGCTGTCCATTTACTTTTTTCCATGAGTTACACTCATCCCAAAAAATAAATGGACAAAAGTTTTTGTCTTCTGTTGCCGAGGTATGCACACGATGGGGTTGCAGCTTTGATACCTGGCCCTTGAACATCTCCTCTGTATGTCAGACAGGAAATTTCATGGAAAAAAGTTATTTATCATGAAAATATCACGATTTTAAAATATCACCAAGATTGAGATTTTTGAAATCTTAACATTTTTTACCAGAAATGACTTTTCAAGTAATCTATGGAAAATTCTAAGAAATATGGTGAAGAAAGTGTTTGAAAATCTTGGCTTACTTTGATGATATTTGAGATTATCGAAAATATCAAAAATCTGAAATTTGAGATTTTTCACGAAATTTTGGGTTGAGGTGTTAACCTTCGTTAAAAGATCAAGACTGACCAAGATTCGGTAACTATATTACCATCGGTCACAGAGAAATTAAACTTTTTCTTTAAATTGTGTTGAAAAGTGTCCCGTTTTTCATGCATAATTCCTTGAATAACACAGAACAGGGCAAATATTTTTCAGTAATTTCTTCACCATGAGTCTTAGAACTCTTCATAGATTCCTGATAAATTTGTTTTTTATGAAAAACCTCAAGATTTCAAAAATCTCGTTTTCAATGATATTTTGAAACAGTGATAATTTCACGATATTTTAATTTTTTCCTTAAAATTTGCTCTTGGACATATACAGGAGATGTTGAAGGGCCATATCTGAGCTAGAACCCAAAAGTATGCATCACTTACTGTACAGAGTTAAAAAACCACTGTCCATTTATTTTTTGGGATGAGTGTACATGAAATTTGTACAAAATTCTATAGGATCCGTGATATATCGCTGATCTCAACCCCCCTATTGTCTGTGAAATGTCCCTTGAAAACTGTTCACTCGTCTGCTTTGCTTCGTCGTACAGACCTTTCTAAGAAAATGGCGGTCTAACAGTTCTCACCATATGACGTCAGAAACTTAATACCATTCAAATTCAACACCCCCTGGCACGATAACTTCTCCAAACGGGCCGTGGGTACAAAAGTTTGGTTAAAATAATTGTCTGGGAGGATGCGTTTGCTAGTGACCGCTGGGTAAACGTGTCATTATTAGCGTTTATCTATAGTCCCTGCTTCTATTTTCTTTAAAAATTCCTTTCATCCAGGATGCCCTGTCGGCCCGCCACAAATCTCCTTATACAGTTCAGGAACAGTTTGGAATAAATTTCGAACGAACTCCACTGACAATATGACTTGAAAAAGCCTGGAAAGATCCGGTAAGGCAGCAATATTATGCAATTATAGAAAGGTTAAAACAGTGCAAATGCTGTTTGTTGCACAGATGAGGTAATTTTTTTCCGTTCTTGTTTTGATGCCAAAAAAGACGAAGTGATTTCGTCTGGGGGATGGGGTTCTTGATATGGGGTAGCCCACTTCATCTTTTTTCAAAAAAATTGCATCATTCTTTTTTAGAGGAGAATGACTTTTTTATATGCAGTCTTCAGAAAGGAATAAGGTTCTGGCTGCATGGGCCTACAATGAACTGTATGAGTCAGAGCTATAAACTTCCCATTTGGGATGAAGCCAATGTCGAGTGTCCACTTCATCTTTTCGAGGGGGAGAGGGTCAGGGAAAAGATGAAGTCACTTCGTCTTTTTTGGCATCAATGTAATTTTGAGATTAGTCCTTATGTGTTATACATGTAGTTTAAAAATGTTCATTAGAGGAATCCTACAGGCAGCTAACTATTAAGCCGGTGACAGACTGGCGCGTACGCGACGCGTCGTGCAGGCGTTCCGCCAATCAGATTATTCGGTCGCTGTTTCGTTCCATGTTACCGCCTCCCTGATTGGTTGAACGCTTTCCCGACGCGTTGCTTATGCGCCAGTCTGTCACCACCCTTAAGCCAAGTTCACATTCGTGGCAAAACGCAATGCGGTAGGTGTGCTTTTTAAAATCGTATGACGAGTCGACGGCGTTGGGTCAGTCGACTTTACAAACATCCGCACCGCACTGAGTTTTGCCGCAAATGTGCGCTTGGCCTTTGGCTGATATCAGTGCGTCATTTCATCACAGGTCGTGCTAGCAACTGACAACCTACTGATTTGGGCTCAAATGTTGATGTTGAGTGTATTTTGCTTGCAACGCAAGTCAGAATTAGATTCTCATGCCAACCGATCCGTGGAATAGGCACATCAAAATGCCTGTGAGGAGGCTGCCCGTTGGGCCCTGTAGCGTGATTCAATAGAGAACGGTCACTCATTGCCTTAGAGCTAATCTCCTGCCACAGTTTCAAACCACTACCTTCTACGCGTTACCCACGCTTATGGCAAGCGGTTTGTCCACTTTATACAAAATCTATGATTTTGAATCAAAAACCTATATTTTGTCGACAAAATCATAGTTTTTGACTCAAAAACATAGATTTTGTTCTCCGAACTACCATTTTGTCTTCAAAATCATAGATTTTATCAAAATATAAGTTATAACCCCCATTTTATAACAAAATCAGGGCTTTCATTAATTTCTGATGTCAGGGTGACATTGACTTCCACCGTGTTTTCCCAATGCGTCAATGACTCCCATCCCTGGAGGCCAATGCATCACCTGACTCCCTCATTTTGTGGTCAATGCGTATTGCCTTATTCACCATTATATATAGTCTGATCTTTTTTTCCTTTTTTGACATGACGACTTGTCTGTGTTTGTATCGAAAACTTCAAACAAAACACTGGTTTTCTCTTGCTTGTTGGTACCTTACATCATAAATCAATGGGTCTTCTCGCGAGGGACAGGCCGGAAAACAATGTTCACGGATTTAAATAGAGTAAGCTGCCACGCCATATACAGAATAGACAGAAAGCCACGTGCTAAGATAAAAGTCACGAAAATGAATGGTGACGTCAGCGGTGTTGCCGCCTGGTGCTGAATCATTGTGTGATCAGTGTATTGTGTGGAGAGATGAACGCGATCGTCAACAGAAAGTCAGGTGGCTGTGCGCTGTCATTTGGCTATAATACTAAGATGGAAACATCTTCCCGCCGCCGGGGTTGGGCATTTCAGGAATACGGCCAGGAGCGGGATGCTGATGCGTATTTCGACGATCATATAATAATTTTAGAGCGTATTTGACTTCTTTGAAGTGCAAGGCAATGCATATTTAACGAACACTGCTATTCTTTTCGTGCGTAAATTGAGATTTCAGTGCGTAAAATACGTCCATACGCACGCTACTGAAAGCCCTGAAAATCTATGATTTTGTATCTCATCTACCATTTTAGCTTCAAAATCCTAGTTTTTGACAAAATGATGGTTACAACCCCCATTTTAGCTCAAAAACCTAGATTTTGTCGGTAACTACTATTTTACCTTTAAAATCATAGATTTTGTAAAAATAGCGGTTGTAACTGTTATTTTGATACTTTTTCATGCTTTTAGGGCGTAGCTAAAATCATAGTTACTGTTGCTATGCAGAACCTCCATTCCAGGTATGTACTGTTTGCATACATTTTACGTATATTTTATAAAACCATAGTGACGAGTCAAAACCATAGTTACTGGGTCAAAATATAGGATTTTGAATCAAGTGGACAAACCGCTTTCAAAATCATAGATTTTGAAGTCAAAAACTAGGATTTTGAGATAAAATCTAGGTTTTTGGACTAAAATGGGGGTTACAACCATCATTTTGTCAAAAACTAGGATTTTGAAGCTAAAATGGTAGATGCGATACAAAATCATAGATTTGGGGGTTATAACTTATATAACTTATATTTTGATAAAATCTATGATTTTGAAGACAAAATGGTAGTTCGGAGAACAAAATCTATGTTTTTGAGTCAAAAACTGTGATTTTGTCTACAAAATATAGGCTTTTGATTCAAAATCATAGATTTTATATAAAGTGGACAAACCGCTTGCCATACACGCTCTGAATCTGGTTCAGTTGATGCGATCTTCAAACTATCACAAATAGACGGTGTTCACTGTCCGTCGGTGAAGCCCGCTGGGCATCTGCTGCGAGTGTGGATATACATTGTACATTTCGTACAGGTATCTTAACCAATCAGAAAGTGTGTTACGGAGGCGTCGGTTAAACCTGTGACAATGGCTTATGATTGGATCCCTCCTCAAACAGCGTCGCGTATTGATGGTCCTTCACCTTTGTCGCCAATCGTGCCACTCTTTAGTGGACTATACCAACTGAACACTTGGGACGAGTGTACCTTACATTTAGAACAATCATCCTTTATACGTACTGTCCACGTTTTCGAGGTTTTCTGTAAATCCTTTCTATAATACCTGCTCCCGATGCAATACAGGAAAAAGTTGACAGCGTGGTTTAGTTGTGCTGGAATAAAAATCAGAACAAAAGACAAATGTCTAAGATCTGGTCTCGCCATTGCAAATTGTGGAAACGCAAACCTCCATATAAGTGCCTCACAATAAAAATGGACCGTCAGTGCAAATATGTGGCTACCATAATCAACATAAATGTCATGCTTCTATCTCTAGACGCACTTTGTGACGTCAGTTTCTCATTTTTCCTGGCTGTTTTTTGCATTTTCGATTGATGATACTGAGCACTGTGACTATTGAAATTGGCACTGGCGAACTTTGTGTTTGCTCTATAAAGAAATAGACATGTAGTTTCTCGGGTAGAGTGCAACTGACATGAATTCCGTATGAAACCTTGTGATAGTGTGGGGTCATTAATAGATGTGCTGCATAAAAAGAGAATTCAAATATTACAGCACAGGTAGACATGATGCATTTATTAGAGCAAAACGGAACGGATGCCTTTCGATTGGTTCCGCACTATGTGCAGCTCTCCTTACAAAGTTTCTGCCCTCTGAAGGGCCACAGCTTGCAAAACAGAACTGCAAACATGGCTGCTGACTTAACACCTGAGGGAGGTCAAGTTTTAGGATTAACCGCCAGGGGATAAACCTGGCTGTGTACTTTTCGCAATGCACTTTCCTCAAACCCAAGCACCTGGCTCGGATTAAGAAAAAACCTGGATAATTGAGGTTTTATTTTTATTCTTAAAACTGTCTTAAGAAGGTTTTAATCACGTTTTAATCTAAAACCTTACTAGAGGTCAAATTTGGAGATAAGTGTAAAACTTTCTTAAAACCTGGATTAAAACCCTCTTAAATTGACCTCACCCAATGTTTAAGAACCAGCCCTGGCAATGTCGTTCTCTGAGGTGACTTGATATTTCTGTCCATTGAATAAAGCAAAGACACGGCCATCAGTCGACCAGACCGACTGTACCCCCTCAATCCTTCGGACATTGTCAACCAGCGTTTTGGATGCGAGACCCTCGCGGATCACCACGCCTGAACCTTTCAGTTTTGTTTCTAATACTGATGATCTCGGCATTCCGGTCGTGACGAACGAACTTCAGTATGGTGGGGCGACTCTTCCCGGCCAACCTAGAGTCCCTGCTCGGCTTTCCCACACGATGAGCACGGCCAATCTCGTGGTCCGGAACTGTCACAACTAACTTGGAACGGAGGAGATCCTGGGTCAGTTTTACGGAGTTTTCGGGCGGGGCCCCAGCACGACCTTCCGGAATACCATAGATATGTATGCCGTTACGGCGGCCGTACATTTCTAATCCCTCAATTTCAGACTTGGCTTGGTTTAGACTGTTCCGTAAGGATTTGTCGTTTTCCTCTAATTGGATCACGTTTCGTTTTAAGCTGGTAAGGTCTTTCCTCATTGCCTACTATCGTTTACTTTTCGGGAGGTCAAAAAGTTGGCCTTCAACTTTGCTAATCTGGTCCTGCATGTAATTTTTTAGCTCGTCCCGCAGGAGAATAATGGCACTATTCACGAAATTCATGACTATTCATTTTTGGTTTGGTAATTATGTCTATCAGGGGGTCGTCCACCTGGGTTTGGAGCAGTGTCATCAAACACAGGCGCGTCATCAGGAACTAATGACAGAAGTTTTGGTATTTTGTCCTCAATCGTACAACCCGAGTTCGCCCCTCTCGAGTGTTTCTTTTTTCCACGTGATGCGGGCATAGTTGCATTTGACTAGTCCGAACGTGGGGGGAGTGGTAATTAGGGCTAATCCGATGAAGATTTGCATAATTACAGGTCGGGGAAAGTGGTTTAAGCGGTCTGCCGATGGTGCGTACCTGGGACGAGATTGATGTTTACGTCCTCCATTTTGAAATGAAAAGGAAAATTTCCGAATGAAGGAAGTGTTTTGCGAGGCACCACAGTCCTTCTCGTGAAATAAAGTCTCAATCGACTACGTCATCCTAACTAGAACATTTAGACGTTTCACCTGACGTAGATTTAGAGTACTTGGGCAGTATGATTTCACGAAATTCGGATTATTTTTTCACCAGCAATTCTGTGACCGTCCTTCCACAAGAGATCCAAAAAACAACACAAAAACGACACACAGTATACAATAAATCTGAAAGTCGTCTCCGAATATTTTGCAAATTTTCAACCCCAATCGGGGTCTTCCGCAGGCGCTATGTAGAAGAGATCCCAGAGGTTATCCACTAGGATAACCTCGCCCCCCCCCCAAAAAAAATAAAAGAAGCATATGTATCGGGTGGGCCAAAAAAAACGCATCGAACTTCTAATCTTGATTTCTCAACAACTGTCCATTGTAATTCAATGAAATTTGGTACCGTATAATGTAAAGATGTTTTGTTTCACGTGTGAAATTTTTGCACTGATACCTTTGGTATTAGCATCGTATCACTCAATTTAAAAATCATTGTAAAAATGTGTGATTCCGGAATCCAAAAAGATAGGAAAAACCCGTCCCGAACTTCAAATTTCTATTTCTCAATTACTATTCATTATAACCCTATGGAAATTCACGCAATACTGTTCCGTGGCTATGTTTCTAAAATGTGAAAGTTTCAACACATTATCTTTGGTATTAAGATTGTGGTGCCAAATGTAAAAACCATAGTAATCATTCATCATATTTTAGGAGACATGGTGAAACTTCGAAACGCTCGGTCCAATATGGCGTTATAGTAATGAGCGCCACAGCGTAGATATTAAAGTTATTGGTTTAATACTTTTACATATTAGGGGCAATACCATGGAGCAGTGGTAGGCAAAATTCCATTGAGTTGTAGTAAAGCTTTTATGAGAAATGAAAATTTAAAGTTTGGGAATTTTTCATCCACCCGTATTTTACCGGATTCCGGAATCGCATTTTTTTACCATAATTTTTAAATTGAGTGATGCGGTCCAAATACCAAAGCTATCAATGCAAAAATTTCACACTTTCAACAAAACATCTTTAAATGATACGGTACCAAATTTCATTGAATTATAATGGACAGTTGTCGAGGAATCAAGATTTGAAGTTCGATGCGTTTTTTTTGGCCCACCCGATATAAATCTTTACCTGCTTAGTTGCCGAGGCTAGAAATCCGTATAGTTGGCGAATATATCGTTAATTAGCCTTCATCCTCCCTCGTATCCATGTATCAGTCATTGTCGGTAATCACTGCACTGCAGCAATAGGGAATTCCAAGGAAAATAGGTCATATCTACCCGTAATCTTACAATGTTCCGTTGGGTCATTGCAAACTACCTGAGTTCAGACGGTTTCAGCTTACTTGAACCATCATTGTGGAGAATCACAAAAAGCGGAATGACACGGCACTGTCGAGGAGTTTGGGGTCATTGCGGCAGGCAGCATGGTGTGAGAACGCAAATAAAAGCAAGGTGTTAAAATAACGCCCAGAATCCTGATGATGTTTGAAATATGACATTATTGATAGTTCATGTTTTAAATAATACATTCTGTTGGTGACGAATGAAAAGCCAAAACCTACGGTCCGCTAAATAATCCATGGGATGTTTCTGACTGTCACGACGACTGTGATAAGGCGTGTCTCGCTGCTGTCTCCCGTATTTGCCGCTCCACTTCCAAGGCGCTCATTCCAGTAGCGCCGCAGGAGTGGATCTGCAAAGATCTAACCAGTCAATATTCTTTTACCTCCGTGTCTTCACGTGGCTTGCGTGGTGCTTGACGTTTTTTGATAAAATTTTGCATGGCCTATCAACATCCATGGTAAAACCACTGACCTACCGATTTCGGCAGGCTTGTTCAAGTTTATTCGCTGTGCATTAACTTTTGATTAAGGGTATTCGTCACAAGCTTTTTGGCAGGACACTTTGATTAATTGTGCATTTAACTGTGCAAGGAAGAGCTTAAATTATGAAAATTTCGAAGCAGAAAAAGTTATGGGGTAAATAATCACATTTTTCATGCGTGTCCTTGCCATTAGCATCCTTCCCCAGCCTTCACCGTCGTGTAAAAAACGTTCCACTCAGCTACTGGGTTTGCCCTGAGCATTCGTCCTAAGATACACGTAGCTGATTGCATCCACTCATAACCCTATTGTGGTTGCAACTGCAGTGAAATGTGATCACCACAAGTTTGGAAATTTACTGAATAGCACCGTGAAAACTTGCCCGAACATCTTACGCCAAACATCCACCTGATGCCAATGGATATCACGTATAGATCAAAGTAATAAGATTTCTATACATGTATATTTCGAATTTGTTGAGACTCTTATATCAGCTTGTTAAAGAAGATTTTGCTGCGCAGCGCAGTCTGAGGTGTTGACTTTCTTTCTAACTGCTCTTATCAAATTGGAGCAAACGATATTTACGCCACTATTGTTACTCTACTCTCAGATGACTTCGAGCTGAATGTAGGCTATATCTGTTGAGGTGTTTCGCGGACCTTCCACGGATCTCAGTGTGGTTTCATTGATTTACTCTTTGTATTTTGGTCAGCTTGATAACGCCATGGGAACAGAAATCACCGCAGAATTTTCACCAACGTTCCTCTCCCTACTTACCAAGTACTTCAGTGCCTACGCCATTTGGTTGTCATCTTCCTTGGAATGGGAGGAAACATCTTGGCCATTGCTGTTTTTATTCGTCAACGAAAGCGGAATTCTGCAGCAAGTGTTTACCTGGTAACATTGGCGTTTGCAGACAGTGGAAATCTCCTCATGAGTTTTCAAACCTGGCTCCATAACGGTTTGTTTTTTATCACTAGTGGTAGAATTAACATTCCGACTGGCGCATCTGATTTAGGATGTCAGCTCAGAATATTCGTATAGAACACATTCGTCTTTATGTCAGCCTTTATCATCGTCACATACGGTATCGAACGTTGTATAGCTGTCTGGTTTCCACACAAAGTAGCTGTGTTAGTGACAGCTCGGCGCAGGTACATTATGCTTCTTTCGTTACTAATATTCGCGTTTTGTAGTTTCTCCCCTGCATTTCATATCTTCAGGACGGACACTTACGTGAAACATGGTAAGATTGTACGATATTGCATGGTCAGCCAGGAGGATACAGAAGCTTGGGTATATGCAAGCTCTCCTTTCTGGATTATAAACGTCAATTCAACTCTACCCGTTGTCTTAATCCCTTTCATCAACATCTTCATTTTATTTGGGATACGAAAAGCAACAAGGGATGATGCTATTATATCAAAATCCGACACCCGTCAAATGAGGCAGATTACAGTGAATGTTGTCGTTGTGTCACTTACATTTTTCATTACTGTGGCACCATATGCCTTTGTCTGGAATATTTTTCAAATCATGAATATGTCTAGGTCGACCAATCAAATGGACAACCCAGCACTTATTGAATGGAGTCTTGTGGCCTCAAATTTGATCATCCTGAATTATGCCTCAAATTTTATAATATATGTGTGCACTTTGTCGTATTTCAGGAAAGAAATAAGAGTTATGTTCTCATTTTCTTGCCGTGCAAGGGCACAGTATAGATAATTTTTTTGCCTTTCTCTGTGTATCCAGGCGTTGGGTGTTTGTAACAAAGTGAACAGGATGGCATCCTGACGATGTCAATGGATCCCAACTTGTTTTTATGTTCATTGTCCTTTTTCGTTTCGGAATAATATTGCTTGGACATGTTGTATAATTGTTTTGTGGTTACATAAGCGGGCCTTGTTCATGTTTGACCTTGACCTTGGCCTCTGATCATCACGTTCCTTGCATAATCGAAATGGGCATCCTCAATAACCTGAGTATGGGTGATATGCATCTACCTCTACCACAGGCAGAGATGTTTCAAATTAGACCGGGTTTATTTATCGAGCCGCTCGATGAATAAGCACTACTTTCGGTCTTATTTGTCAAGCCGCTCGATGAGGAGTACGTGGAT
>NMRB01002851.1:48483-85899 GCA_002633025.1 Notospermus geniculatus
ATCTCCCCAGCCCTTCCATTTCCCTACAAATCTGCATTTGCTAATAAATACTTATAACCACAGATCCCTGTCAGCTGCCCTGCATTCAGAGAGACTTTTCACTAAAGTCTCTCTGAATGCAGGGCAGCTGACTACCATCCACATTCCCCTCCCAGTCACCAAAAATATCAACACCACAACTAACGTTCAAGACTACTGGGTACTTATATATTCTTGATGAGATATGTAACATGTTTTTTACTTGATTTACTTTGCAAGGTCACAGAGGTCAAATTTCAAAATTTTGCCATTTGGTGGCACGTTTCGTGGCTTGACCTAGTGTCTTCTAATTTGTTGTGACCAATCTACATGTACTGTACATGTAGCTACCCTCTATGTGTACAGCAAATTTTGATCCAATTGTACCACAAATATGGTTACCAGACTCCCGTTTTTGGAAAATGGCCTGGCATATATGTCGTACGTTACTCAAGCGAGAATGTTTTGACCTTGAAATTTTGACATCAACCCTTGAACATTTCAATTTAACATTTGTCATTTGGTCTTCTGGCACATTCACCCAGGTGAGCACATGGTCCATGTACCATTTTATAAGAGTATGAGGTAACCAGAACATCTACATCAAATTCAGCTTATGATTATTGTCTGTTCTAAATGAAATGACTTTAAAACAGGTGTGACATATGCAAGTGTTTCCGTATGTAAGTGTTTCCCCTTGATGTTTGGGAAACACTGGATGATAGATGAAGACTTTTTTGTATGTGACCTCATTGCAAAGTCGCAGCGTCACTAGTAGGGGAACTCTGTGTTACACCCGTATCACGTGTTTTTCTATTACTCCGCGGAATGCTTCTGTGGAACACCAAGTACGCATGCGCATGTCCCATTATCGATGCCCCATTATGGCCCAAATTGCATCTTTCTCATAAACCACAACATAAACACTTTTTTCTATATTAAACCACATGAAGAGAATTGGTCTGTCTTGAAGTGCGAGTTGGAATATTATTTCACTTGACAAAATATTTTAACCATTGTATTTTAACATGTTGCGAGTTTCATCATTCGTATGTCAGGTGATCGATCTGTAAGTTACATGTATATCTTCTAATAGACTCATGGCGTAAGTTTGTAGTCATATCTAATGTCCATGAGCTGTTCGATTTCTCTTAAAGCAAGAGGTCAAGTACGCGGACTTTGTCATCATAACCGATCACGAGTCTGTTTCCTTTCACAGAGCATGTTGGAAATCATTGACCCTCACTTCTTCACCATTGATTTCTATTTGTTTCATTGACACCGTTTTCTTGTCATCATCAATGTCAGGTTGATACACCCTGACCTCTTGGGGTTCATCGCCTTCCATCCACCCAACGATGAATACCTCCCCAAATGTACCTGAACAGGTATCCTCACATACGAACCGCTCCACCCCATGAGGTACTGACATGACCTTAGTCAGGCTGTTCTCACCCACCTGGTAGCATGAGATTGTGTCGACTGTATTGGTACACATGACAACCATTCCTGTGATTCTACAGAATGCCAATCGATATCCGTCACCGATCTCGATATCCTGGAGTACCTCACCTTCACTGTCGATCAAAAAAACATGACCATGTGCGGTTTCTGGCCCGTGTGAAAGCAAGAAGTTTCCGTGACTAATACCCTCAACCGACAACAACCATTCCATCACCTCATCTGACAGCTTCACATCGATTTCCCTGCTCGTACCTCTGACGACATCCATGACGGTAAGAATCGGTGATCGCCTTCTGAGGACAACTAGATGATCTTGTCCTAAAGCAGCAATGGAACGTATGGAGGCTTTCTCTTGCATTATTACCTTAGCGGCCAGAGAGGGTGAGTCCCATAGTAACACATTGTAATCTACACCTACCCAGACAGATGCAGCTATGCGATCTTTTGACATGAATGCGACACTCCAGATTGAACTCCCATCAGGAACCTCTAGGTTGGACGATAGTGAAGCGGATGAGAATCGTCCAGCAGAAGCGACACATTCTTCACACAAGTCATCATTTGTTTTCATCCTGTCCTTAAACGGCGTCACACGGTCCTTTTTGGAAGCAACTGAAAGCTCCATCATCCTGGTGTAAGTGCCCGTCATATTTTCACTGAGGTCTGCTTTGAGAAATTTCTCGGATGACAATTCTTGGCATTTCGTTTTTGTAGCTTGAATTTATTCCCGCATGACCCTGACATCTTCGATGGTCTCCTGGATCATTTCCGTTTTCTGCAGACATTCCTGATCGAGACTATGAAGGAATGGCTGCTGTATTTCTTCTGGCGTCTTCTTCCGTCCCTCATGTTCCAGCCTTAAGAGACTTGGCTAAAGTCTGGCCATTCGTAGCTGATCGTGGAATATTTGTTTACGTCTCCGACGTTTCACATTTGGATTCGAGGTGATGCTAGTCGATAAATACGATTGCCACGACTGACCTCAAGATCACCACGATTCCTTCACAATTAAGATTGCCGGGGGGGNGGGAGTTGTACCGTCGCTAATTATGACCGCAAGAAATCGTTCTTTAATAACTTGTTCGCAAGCTGACCCTTATTTTCAGCACTGTCTGGCTTGTCTGTGTATGCAGTCTGGCAATATTTCCAGCTATATCTCTGTTGTTAAGCAACATGTTTGAAATTTGGCATGTACACCCTTAATCAAAAGTAAATGCACAGCTAATAAACTTAAATATTTCCCAAAATCTTCATTGGACCAACCTTTGCTTTTTATGGCAATTATTTAGGGCCTCAAGACACATGTTGAGACCAAAAATATCATGATCTTGCATGAGTTGTATTTTTGACAAAAGTTTTAAATTTCTATAAAAAAGTGTGATTTTCAATCGCATATTTTTTTTAACTGAAACCAATGTCATTTTAAAGCTTTCCTGTTCCTGTACACGAAGAAATTTTCAAATTTTCAATCGGAGCTTCCATATCGTAATTATGAAGAATTTATCCCAAAGTTTCAGTCGAAACTCCGGTCAACAGTCCAAGTCTTATTTTATAGTCGACATTTACTTATTGTCCCAAGACCTAGATCACAAAATAATAGGCCTAAGTCCCATTCATCGTAGGCCAAGTTAGTAAATGGCGTCAATTTCATAAGAGGTTCGTAGGCTCTCCTGCCTTCATTGAAAAGGAGGAATTACCACAAGGTGACACTGCCACTCATCTCACACAAAAGACCGCCTGGCCTTGGATTACTCGATAAAGTATCATCAGGAGTAACTCTTGTTGACCAGGCCATGAATAGGCCTATTTACATTATTCAGCAGGCTGGGTAGATCTAAATGAGATAGAAGGAATAGCCCTGACTTGGCTGGAAAACCAAACGAAATTTATTTTGGAAAAAGCTCTGTAACTTCTGTTCACCACCGAATATTTTAAACCTGAAAAACGTATTTTGCTGGGAAACAAACTGGCTTTAAAGCGATGTACTCGCGAGGTTGAAAATGAAATCTCGTTCAACTATCGCGACCCGCGATAGCTCCCCAATTTCATTCATAGCTGGCGGGATTCTTGAAACTGATCTCGTGTGATTTCTGGCATCTTTGAGCCATCAAACTACGGTATCCATGGTATCGTTGACGTTTTATAGAATAAAACGTTCATGAAAAATCTTTTATTAATATTATTTCAATGAATTTGGGCGACATTGTGTTTACTGCCGGAAAAATTTCAAAATCTCACGGGGTATTTCCGAGAACGAGATCGACAGACTAACAACAAACATGGCGCGGAAAAATCCGAAGTGTGAGGAAGACTGACCAGAGAGTTCGCCTCACTGCTGCAAGTTTAGCCAGATGGCGGCGTGTGAAGACAGAAAACTTATGAGGACTTAGCAGTGTACCTCCTGAACATCGTTGAACCACGGCCAACACCATCCTTTGCAGGTTTTGCGGATGACTCGGGACTCGTCCCGTCGGCATCACTCACTGAGTGACACTGTCAATCATGTCACCATGGTCACTCTCCTCGCTACTGATTGGTCGTAGTAAATTCCGTAGTATTATAATGAGATGGTTCGCTTGGAATTCCATTCATAAAATATAGTGCTGCCACCGTGCGGGAAATAAAGGAACTATCGATGTGCAGTACTGCAGAGCTCGAGTACATCGCTTTAAAGTGACGTTCGTTTGGTTCCGATGAAATGACCGAAAAAAAATCGCGCTTTTTTACGGAAATTTCAAACTTTTACCAGAAATGCATTTTATCAAAAACCAAGGTAATTTTTGTCGCAAAATGTGTCATAAGGTCCTACATATCTGCCATAAAAAGCAAAAGTTAATCCACTGACGGTTTTGGGAAATATTTAAGTTTATCAGGTGTGCATTTACTTTTGATTAAGGGTGTACAATGTAGTAACTCTCTATAGTCCGGCAACACCTAATGGCCTGTACACAAGATCCACCTTTTCATCCAATTTTCTGAATTTGCTTACATGCGGGTTTATACATTGAAGCCCCAATATGCCCGGAATCTGAATTTCCCCCCAAAAATGGATTGAATCGTGTGTAAAGTCCGGCGCAGCCTTCGCGCGACTCAATGGAATGCGGAAATACGAAATCTGACACAGCTTTTTTTTTTTTTTTTTTTGTTCGTTCTTNNNNGTTCTTATATAGCGCATTTCCAGTTGAACTGCTCAATGCGCTTTACATTATTGCCCCATTATTGCCATAGGTCTGTTCATTCCAATTGTTCTTTCTCCACTCCATAGGGAGCATTACAGTCCCGGCAGCTGATTTCAGCGCTCTTGGACTAACATTCACATAGACCATCACTACCAGCCAGGTACCCCTGGGTAGCGTGTTTTTTTCTTTTTTCCTGGTCAGGACTGGGAATCGAACCCGGGACCCTCTGATCAAGAGTCCGTCTCGTTAACCACTAGACCACGCCGCTCCTTTTAGCTTGCGGCTATCTAATTACGCCATCTACCCCAACGTTACTAACGACGATCGCCTGCACATGACTGGGCACTATTACAGTCTATACAAGCTTATTTAAGAGTCTTGAGTGTGTTGAATAAGAGTTGTGGTCAGCCTGTGGTTTGTGGTAAGCCTACTTCCGCATTCCATTGGGTCGCGCGAAGGCTGTGCCGGACTATATACGCCATAAGCTCTACCCAATGGAATCCAGAAGTCATGTAATGTGGCAGTTTTTAATCATGCCTGTCGACCATTTGTGGTTGTTCCCCGATTGTTCCCGCTGTGCACCGGTTATTCAAAAGCCACGTGTGACTAATGGTCTGTAGAAAATCCAACTATCAATTTCCTAACTCGCATTCAATGGGGCTATCCAGAATATACTTCAACCTCTCGATAATAGGGGTCTCTGCTGTACTATAAGTTTTACTATCAACTTTCTGTTCATTGAGTTTCATTGTTTATCAGTTCTTTGGGAAGTTTGACCTTGACCTCTGACCTTGACCTTGATCTATGATCATCAGGGTTATTACATAATCGAAATTGGCATCCTGCCCTTACTTAACAAGTTTGTCTATTTGTTATGAGTTGGTGAAATGGCTGAAGTTGACGTTGACATGGAATTTTATAGGCAGATTTCAAGGATATCCCGCAACGGGGTCTCAATTTAGCGCGTAGAGCTATGATACTTTATTCGCGGTGAGTGAGTGAAGCCGTCTACTGTTGTTGTATGTACACCCTTAATCAAAAATAAATGCACAGCTAATAAACTTAAATATTTCCCAAAATCTTCAGCAGATCAACCTTTGCTTTCCACGGCAGTTATTTAGGGCATCAAATTTTGAGACCAAAAATATCATGAACTTGCATGAGTTGTATTTTTGACAAAAGTTCGAAATTTCTATAAAAAAGTGTGATTTTCAATCGCATATTTTTTTGAACTGAAACCAACGCCATTTTAAAGCTTTCCCGTTTCTATACACGAATAAATTTTCAAATTTTCAATTGGAGCTCCCATGTCGTAATTATGAAGAATTTATTCGAAAGTTTCAGTCGAAACTCCAGTCAATAGTTCGAGTCTTATTTTATAGTTGACCTTTCGTTATTGTCCCAAGACCAAGCTCACGGAATAATAAGTCCCATTCATCGTAGGTCAAGTTAGTAAATGGCGTCAATTCCATAAGAGGTTACGTAGGCTCTCCTGCCTTCATTGGTAAGGAATTGTAAGGAGGAATTAAGGAAGGTGACACCGGCACTCATCTCACACACAAGACCGCCTGGCCTTGGATTACTCGATGGAGTGTCAGCAGCAGTAACTATTGTTGACTAGGCCATGAATAGGCCTATTCACAATATTCAGCAGGCTGGGTAGATCTAAATGAGACGGAAGGAATAGCCCTGACTTGACTGGAAAACCGGACGAAATTCATTTTGGAAAATGCTCTGTAACTTCTGTTCACCACGGAATTTTTTAAACCTGAAAAAATAATTTTGCTGGGAAACAAACAGGCTTTAAAGTGACGTTGGTTTCACTTCTAAAAAATATGCGATTGAAAATCACACTTTTTTATGGAAATTTCAAACTTTTGTCAAAAATACAACTCATGCAAGTTCATGATATTTTTGGTCTCAAAATGTGTCTTGATGCCCTAAGTAATTGCCGTAAAAAGCAAAGGTTGATCCGCTGAAGATTTTGGGAAATATTTAAGTTTATTAGCTGTGCATTTACTTTTGATTAAGGGTGTACGCCGCAGTGCGCAGAGCGCAGGTAGTAGATCGATATACATGTACTGCTTAATGTCATTGCACTAGTTATGCTGCTCTCGCCCGTGGATAGGACTGTATAATCACTGGTTGTTACGCCATCATGTGTGTTTATATGCCAATACACGGATGCTGAAGCCTGGGGAATGAGGCCGAGTCCCACCCATGACGTCACCTTGTGAACCCTGTCGCCGCCAGGATTGTTTTGGTAGTTTGATCGGGCCTCTGTTATGCACGAACTTCTCCTCAGCGTCTGGACTGAAATGTTGGTAACGGGATACACTTGTGATGACGTTGATAAATGCTAGCTCTTTTCAGCAGCACGATTTGTTTTCTTTGTTGATCGAAAGGAATCCAAACATAATCCCTACCTGTGTTGTCTTCTACTGATCCTAAATATTAGTTTCACCCGGAGTACCAAGAGTCAACGGCCGAAATCCCGTGTGTGCAAGTACTTGGTCCACCTGGGTTGGGGCCTTTATACTTTGTCCCCGCCTCTAAGAGGTCAGCCTAGAGTGCTCATGACTAGGCCTTTGTTCCATACCACAATAGGCACCGGAGCTTCGTTCTTTGTTCGACCAATCAAAACGAGGAAGTTTGTCGGAATGTTGTAATCACAATGACCTGCCAATGCCTAGCCTTGCCTTGTAGATGTCACCTCCTCAACATTAAAGGTTACCTGAGAAGCTTTTATCGACTTCTGGTTTTCTGCGTAATACTATAGAGCATTAGTCAGACAACATGAAACTGCAAAGCGCATGAAAATCGGGTCACCCATTACAAAGTTATGGCAATTTAAATAGGACTACTACACACCCCTGACAACCATGTCAGGCAGCGGAGAACAGCACATTTGATGTCATTGGATTTTGTAAACATGCAAAAAACATCAAAATAACTCATTTAACTTGGGAAGTTGGGTGTAGTTTTGATGTATTTTTGTTGTTCAGTCAGTCGTACTGCAGTTATTTCCCTCAATATGGATTCTGAGGGCAATTTTAGAATTTCTGGACAGCACAATTTACCTCACGAACCCGCCGCCTGGACAGCCATGGATACCAAGTTGTTTGGTTGTCAGGTAGAAGCAACATCTTAAATTTGGTATAACACTGTAATTAATGGTCCAATTTTCATGCAACTTTCACTGAAATGATCTTTACTCCAACATCTTTCCAGAGAGGCTGAGTGCTGGGAAGCTTCTCAGGTAACCTTTAATCACCGACCCCTTTGAGCGAGGATAAAGTATATACACGCGTGGTCGTGCATCGGAACGTGATTCGCAGAAGGTACCACAATACGGCATTACCAATGTGGCATAACATGCATCTACAAATAGCTGATAGGGCAATTATAGTCGGTGGTCTCATTTCTCTAGTGAAAATCGATCATAATTTCGGCCAAATCGATCGTCTTTGCTGATATCTCAAAGTGGATCTATTATGAGTCTTTTTAAGTACATATATATATTAAGTCTATGTATTTTTTTATTGATATACCGTGTTCTTGCTTGGAGGGGAAATTGGACAGCAATGACCCCATCTATCGCCATGATTACTACTGTCCACAATGAACAGCTGAAGAATACATATTCAAAATAATAGAATATAGTGCAGTATCCTATTGTTTCAACAACTGGGCTGAAGGCAAACAAATATGGCTGCAAGTACGAAGTTATTAGCACCAAGTTGTCGAATTTTTAGATAAAAGCACATGACTGTGTTCCTGTTGTGAGGCAAGGACATCACGAATAACCAGGGGTTTCATTAATTTCTGACGTCAGGGTGTCTTTGACTTCCACCATTTTTTTCGAATGCATCAGTGACTCCCATCCCTGGAGCCCAGTGCTTCACCTGACTCCCTCATATTGTGGTCAATGTGTATTGCCTTATATAATATATTCACCATAACATGTTCGATCTTTATTTTGTTTTTCGTTTGGACATGATGACTTGTCTATGTTTGTATCAGTAAACTTCAAAATAAGAGGCTGGTTTTTAGGGTAAGCTGCTGCGCCATACAGAACCGACAGAAAGCCACGTGCTATGATAAAAGTCACGAAAATGAATGATGACGTCAGCGCTGTTGACGCCTGGTGCTGAGTCATTGTGTTATTAGCGTAATGTGTGGAGAGATGAGCGTGATCGTCAACAGAAAGTCAGGTGCCGTGCGGTATAATTTGGCTAATACTGAGACGGTGAAATCTTCCCGCCACCGGTGCATGGTGTTTCAGAAACAAGGCCAAGGCGTATTTCCACGATCATAAAATCAATTTGGAGCGTATTTGGCCTCCTTGAAATACAAGGCAATGCGTATTTCACGAACACTGCAACTCTTTTCGTGCGTAAACTGAGTTTTCAGTGCGTAAAATACGTCCATACGCACGCTATCGAAAGCCCTGATAATAACGTTAAAGTGTTTCCTATTAGCAGACTGGGCCGTCACGAGGTACCATGATGGAAACGTGCACGTGACTTTGTCGCGCCCAACCGCGCAATGATTGTACAAAATACAATATTTGTTTTGGCAGAAAACACCTACAATCCTGCGTGGAGGGGACGGAAACTTCTCACCGTAAACTTATACAATTTTTGTCAATAAACAAGCAAGAATTCACTGTGTCCTACTCACGTTTAAAGATTTTACAGGCAATTTTCGACCGAAATTTACTTCGACAGCCGTAATGGCAGGCCTGCCATGCCTACCTGCATAGTATGCCATTTTCGGCGCCATAAACGCCTGCAAAGCCTGAAATTCAGTTCTGATATGTAGATAAGATGATAGAGATTGCATTTGGACAGGTCATTTCAAAATGACGCTTTTTTAAACGATTGACGCTTTTTTGAAATTAGAAGTGCTAAAGTCTCTTATCTTCGGGTGGCCTCGGTTAGCCGCGATTGTTGTTGTAATCTTCACAAGTAAACCATTGTAAAACGTTGACTTCAACTGCCCCGTGATATCACGCTGCAGCGCGACCACCATTCCCACCATGCTCGGCGAGCAGTTGTGCGGTTGCGCCACATTCGATCCACTTCCTCTTTTCACCACAAAATCACGGTAAAGCGCGAATCACGGTACCGCGTGACGGCCCAGTCTGATTAGTCCCATAATGAGGTTTACTGTTGAGCTGTAGAACTGTATAGCTACGACAAGCTCGTCCATGTCACCTGGAACAACTGCAGGTACGATCGACGTTGACGGAAGTTGTGTGTTGCTGATATGCATGATAACATGCGCGTCGGTGACATGAGGAAAATGTCCGTGACGTCTTTGCATTCTGATTTCCGTGTGGTGATGCACATTTCTTCACAGACCTTCGTCCAGAATGCAAAACATATACATGTAACCAGGCACGATTACTATTTCCATATTGGTTGATCGCAACGAGAGTAACTACTCCAACTTCTTCGATGTAAACCCGGTTCATTAACTTGGTTGAAGACCGCCTCCAAGTATTATGCAGTGAGAAGGGAACATGCAATGCGGTACTCTCTGATTGACCGGATATTCTACTAGCCAAGTCATGAACTTCTGCTTGCACATTCAAGACCTATTGTGTGGGTTATGTGGCTTGGCAGTATGTAGGAAGGACAACTCCTGTCTCTTTTATAGGAAAACGGGATTCCTGGGGCCGTATGCATAAAACATCTTAAGTGGAAAAAATTCCCTTAAACTATTGTTCCAAACAAAAGATAAGGGAAATTTTACACTTAAGATGTTTTATGCATACGGCCCCAGGTGCACGAAATTTGAAGAAACTGATCACAGTTGTGATTTTGATGGCACATCTTGCGTCACCACTAGCTCTACAATTACCAATGACACACAATGGGGTGTAGAACAAGGTGGTACGCATTACATCAGTAGTCCTCAACCCACAGAGTATTACATGATGAACTTAGGTTGTCACGACTTGGTGAATGCCCAGGCCTGGTATTCATAAAGCTACTTAAGTCAAAGCAGAGCGAACAAACCCTTCCTTAACTTTGGTGCACCGAACAAGTGGCATTCAATATGACACTTAAGTCAAGTAGACCACTCAAATTGCCTCTTAGATTTGAGACACCTCCGAGGCAGTCTTATCTTTAGGTAGATTGGCTCATTTGCTTAAAATCATTCAGTTTTGGCAATTTAATCGAAGGAGATGGCCACTCTAATGTTAGCCTCACAGTTTGAGATTGAACGGAGACGGGCAATGCGTCGCGAACGCGTTTTTTTGCAAAATAGTACACTTTTGGTCTTGAACTTTATCAACAATATCGGGTCGATGGACAGACACTAGGGAGTTTTTGCAAAGCCCCCGAAACGCCAACGCGAACGTCAAACCCATTGTTCGATGCCACGAAGAGAGCACCGAACAAAAGGATAGACGTTCGCTTTGGCGTTTCGGGGGCTTTGCAAAAACGCTCTATTATTGGATGTAGTTGATGTTATTCGCAACGACCTCGAACCTCAAACTCAAACGAATCACGCACTGGTTGATGACCCCTTTTTGTACGGCATCCTAATATACCTATCAATAACAATTCTCATTCACACATCATTTTTTTGCGGGGAAGGCTTCCTCAAAAACTTGGCTTTCTCTTCGCCTTGGTGTTCCTCCTTGACGGCAATACAACTATTTATAGCAAAATTACATAACACGGCATTGACACTGACTGCAATGGTTGTGAGTCAACCACTTGGACGCTCGCCAAACCGCAAAAAATGAACATTCCGACCATGGAGTATGGCATAGGCCAGTAGCAACGACTTGTGCGGGGCACTGAGCTAGGCAGGGTACTTAAAGCTGACCTATCCGCACAAAAAGCCCCCATGCGACGAGCAAGAGAATTGCAAACGCCCTGCAGACACCTCAAACGAAGGCTCAGAACATGATATACCCCACGACGCCAGGAGGGCGCCACCTTATTTGCCTTCGAGCTTTAGAGGTGTCAACATCCTCTGGTGAGCTCCTGCTGAACAACTTTGTGAAAGAAAAAAAATTGACCCAGCTGGGAGTCGAACCCGTGCCCCGTTTTCTTTGCTCCACCGTCTTACCCGTTCGGCCACCGAACTTGTTGGAAGGCTTCTCTTGTTTTCTCTTATTCGTAGTATTATTACGTAAGTCGAAAGTCTACGTCTGTGACAAACACAAATCATGTTTCTGTTAGCTGGCTCGTTGGCCGAGTGGATAGAGTGGTGGATTACAAATCAGAAGATCGACGGATCGAATCCCGTCTATAAGTATAAATGAGTACAATTTTTTTTCTTTGAGTAGTGTGAGAGGTATGCGGAGATGTTGAGAGCTCTGTTGCCTGAAGACAAATATGGTGGCGCCCTCCTGGCGTTGTGGGGTATATCATGTTCTGAGCCTTCGTTTGAGGTGTCTGCAGGGCGTTTGTAATTCTCTTGCTCATCGCATGGGGGCTTTTTGTGCGGATAGGTCAGCTTTAAGTAGGTTTATGAATCTCAAGATAAGCACCCCACCTGGCTTAGCGGTGCACTTCTGGTTTAAGTGGTCTTAAGTTGAGAAGTTTTATGAATACCGGTCCAGGACACAAAACGCTCATAAAGATCATAAAGAGTGGGTGTTGCTAGGCCTTGCAGACAGGGTGCAGCTCATTTATTGGCCACTTCTGTTGAATAGCCCTGTGTCAGTCATGGCTGTGTGGAATATTTGGAACCGGTTTTACATCGAAGAGGTTAGAGTATTTTTGGTCAATATCATTTTCCTTTGAACTTGTGAATATCTTTGTTGGTGTGTTTTGAAAAAAAAACATGCTAATAGATATATCGCTACATAAAGCATGGCCATTCGAATATTGTACCTGTCACTTGCATTCCTTTCGTACCAGGTGTAACAGTAAAGAGTGTCCCCGTGTAAAATGTGTTCGCTGACAGGTTAAGTTGCATGGCTAGAAACCAATCGCCAGAGATGAGAATGTAACAGGATCTTTTGTTCGTAGGACAGTTTATTGGTGCATTTTTTCCTGTCATGCCCGTGTAATATTTTTTCACTGCCCCCGTTTGCCAGTGCCCCTAACAAACGATTGACGGAATAAGCCACGACGTGACAATGGGGATGGCACTGATGAATAATCCTCTTTATTTTTGAGCGTCCGCCACACAATAAAGTGGGCACTGGCATACGCGGGGTTTCTCATTCAATATACACCAGCTTAGTTTGTATTCATGTAACCACTGTCAAATATATTCACCGTACCTTCAATCTAGAGCTCACGCAACCATATTCACATACAGTCCTCCCTTGCTTTTACGAACCCTTCGGGATCCAAGGGTTAAGTTCGAACGAGGCGTTCGTAATACCGAGGATTCACCCGTGGGGGCATGATGACCACGCCGAGTAGGCCGAAGGCGTACACTTCATATACAGTACACGTCACAATTGACATCCCTAAATTCGCGTAAGTTACGCGTAAGTCACTCGTAACTTACGCATCAACTCACGAGCTATGTTATGCGTAACTTACGAAGTGAGTTACGCGAATTTTGCTGGATACGCAGTGATTTACGAGGCAACTTGCACGATTTTGGCGAGTTAGGCAGTGAGTTACGCAAAACCAAAGCCGTGAGTTACGCGTAAGTTACATGTAACTTGCGTGAAGACGTAGGGATGTCGATTGTGACCTGTACTGTACCGTACATGTACAGGACACACTTGATTGAATATTGCTTGGTTAAACGCTCAAACATGCACTAATCAAACCCAAGCTTGGATAATTCGGTCTCAATGTTGACGATTTCATTTCCGAGGGTTTCTGCAAATCAGCGCCCGCAAATCCCTCCTGAAATACCTGCTACCAATGCAATATAGGAAGAAGTTAACAGCGTGGTTTAATTGTGCTGGCACAAGAATGATTGCATAAGACAAATTTCTGAGATCTGGTCTCGATATTGCCAAATCTGGGACAATGAACCTCCAAATAACCGCGTCGCAGAAAAAGGGGAGAAGAAATAAGAACAGAAATGTAGCGACGAGCATTAACATGAAAGTCATGCTTCTCTCCTTGGAAGTATTTTGTGACATACATTTCTCACTTTCCGCTGTGATACTTTTCATTTTTGCCTGATGACGCTTGAGACTGAAAGCTGTGACAACGTTTAACACAGCAACTGCTGAAATCGGCACTGGGGTACATAAAGTCTCCTGGAGTATGTAATATACGTGTAATTCTTCAGGTAAAATGCAACTTACATGAATTCCATCGGCGCCTTGTTGGAAGTGCGGTACCATGAACAGATGGGGGACATAAAAGGAAAATTCAAACACCACCAGACAAAAAGTGTATATCCTGGCACGTTTCATGGTGCACAGTGTCGCTGTGTGAAGGGGGTACCTAACGGCGACGACCCTATCCAAAGCTATAATGACTACAATCCACACAGAACAGCCGAAAAATGCGTATCCAACATAATAGATGATAATGCAATATGCTGTTTCTAGTATTTCCACAAACGGGCTTCTGGCAAAGAGATACACGCATGGCTGCAGATAAGCTGACATCAGTAAGAGCGTGTCAAAGATTGCCAAATTTCGTAGATAAAAACACATGACAGTGTTCCTGTTGTGAGGCAAGGACATGACGAACAAGGTTAACGTGTTTCCCCATAGTCCAATAATAAGAATAACCGTGTAGCTGTAGTACTGCAGTATTACGGCAAGATCATTGAAGTCGTCCGGAACTTCTTCTGGCTTGACCGACGCTGATTGAAATTGTTGTGTGCTGTTGATGTGCATGATGAAATGTACGTCGGTCACACCTGCAATATACGCCATACGTCTAGACATCCCGACGGACCGACCTGCTTGTGCTTAGCCAGGCCCTCGAAACTCCTCAAGTCTTTGTCCAGCAAAGCACCATATGTTGAGATGACGGCTTAGGGATGGTAGTATGTAAACATTGAAACATTTCAAAAGAAATGGGCCAAATGAAACGACCAAAAAACATGCTAAATCTGAAGTTGCATGGCAGAAACGGTGTAATTTTGTTTTTGCAGTTCATTTTTGGCACTTTCATGGCATAATAGCATTAGAATCTCAAAACACACGCCTCCCTTTCAAAACACACGTGTTGTTATTGTTTACGTGACACCATGCTTCCCATTCATTCAATGTTCAAGGTCTCCGATCCCAAATATGGAAGTCGTCGCTTCAGAAATTCTCTATGCGATTATTAATTACATTTTATCATATACTTTCTCTATATGTCACTCGCCATGGTTATTTTCTATGAGGAATTTGTGTGAGGCCTCAAAACTTCTTCAGAATATATCGTTTTTGATATTGGGCAAAGTTTGTAACACAATGTGCATGCGAGTTGTGAATAGATAATAAGCCATGAGCATTCCAACCAATTAGCGTATTCCGATCATTCCATTATGAGGGGTGCGAGGTTGGCGAGAGGAAAATGTGACGTGGTTCCCCGCAGTGAAGCCTAATGCGGATGTCAGGTCACACTGCGATTGCCTGCGCTACGACGGAACAGTCGGCATCAAGTGTCGCAAGCACGGTCAGGTCACAAAAACGAAAATGTGTAGGGTTAGGGTTAGGGTTCATCGTGGAACAAGCAGCATCACTCGCGATCATCGTGGAACAAGCAGCATCACTCGCGCAGGGAATCGTAACTGTGTTTAGGTCACCTGCGAATGGATTACGCCCGTCGGGATGACACAGAAGTTGAATAGGTTCAACTTGCGGATGTCAGGTCGGCCTTGCGATGGCACAGAACAGGCGCAGGCTGACTTTTCTGGATCACTTTGCGTCTGAGGCACGACAGCATGGAACAAGTCAGTCGCCGATTTGGTGCGACATGACTGCAGTTGCGACTCACTTGCGACGAACGGGATCAGTCGCCGACCAAAAAGATCACAGATCGCAAATTTTGCGCCACGACGAATCATGATCCCGACGGGCGTAATCCAGTCGCAGTCGACCTGACTTGAGTTACGACGTCGTGCGATTATCCAAAACAGTGAGCGAGCGGTCACGTGCCAGTAACTGACAAATCAGCGCGAGATAAAAATGAAATGCGGTATTACCGACAGCATGGAAACGGCCATCTTGAACAAGTAACATGATCACAAGTCACATGACTTTTATGACTTCACTGCGCTACGATCTAGTCGCAGGTGACCTGAACACGGTTACGATTCGCTGCGCGCAGATGCCGCCTGTTCCAGGATGATCGTACGCATTTTTCGTTCTTGTGACCTGACCGTGCTTGCGATCCAGCTGATGCCGACGACTGTTCCGTCGTGGCGCAAGCACGATCGTTTTGATCGGCAACTGATCCCGCAAGTGAGTCGCAACTGCAGTCATGTCACACCAGATCGGCGACTGATTTGTTCCACGCTGTCGTGCCTGGGACGCAAAGTGATCCGGAAGAGTCAGCGTGCGCCTGTTCTGTGCCATCGCAAGGTCGACCTGACATCCGCATAAATCTGGCTAAGAAATCGCAGAAAAAGCTAAAATGACGATAAAAATCATGAAGGCATCGGGTAATCTACATTCCTCTGTTCATACAATGTAAAATAATATAGGTTTTTGGTATTTTTGTTATGATTTTTCGCATTTTTAAAAACATTTTGGGTCGTTTCATTTGGCTCGTTTCTTTTGAAACGTTTCAATGTTTACATACTACCCTTAGGGATACAGTGCAGTACATCATTCGCCGATTACATGTATGTACTCTTGATTGACCGGTGAAGACTGTCTCAATCCATTTATGTGATCCCGATGGCCGCAAAAATGTCTTGCAAATGGACATGTAGAAGTGTAGATGAAGACGTATCGTCATTGTCAAGAGAATTTGCGCAAAGCCCTCGGAAACGCCACCGCGAATGCCAATCCCACTGACCGATGCAACGAAGAGAGCAGAGAACAAAGGGATAGACGTTCGCGTCTTATATAACTTTGAGGTTAGGTGTATATCGGCTTTTCACATCACGTCATCTACGTAATGCGAAATTTGGGATTTTTCGTCTAGGCACTTTAAAGGGACGCAACAGGCAGCCTCATCATAAGCATTTTGATGTACTCATTACATCGATCGGTTGACATGAGAATCTAACTATGACTTGTATTGCAAGTAAAATAGCCTACACTAAAAATCAACATTTTAGCCAAAATCCGTAGGTTGTCAGTTGCTAGCGCCATCTATGATGATGTGACCGCATTGATATGAGCCTAATAGCTAGATGCTTACAGGGCCCCTTTAATAGAAGTTTACTAAACATAAAGTAGTCTCCGAATTTCGCAAGTTTTCGACCCAAATCGGGGTCTTCCTCAGGCGCTTTCTATAGCGGAGATCCCAGAAGTGATGTTTACTCTCATTTTGTGTGTCATTTTTTGTTCTCTATGTTGGATATCTTTTAGTAGAACTTCAGCATCATAAGATATTTACGAAAAATTTGTGAATTCTTTGTGAAACAAATATTGTATTATTACCTATGGTATGAAGCCTAGAGATTACTCACCCGAAATTGAATTCTACGGAAGATGACAAAACTTCGTCTGTTGTCTCGCCCAACCAGAGTGGAAATAGATTGATCAGGGTATGTCCTGAATTAGCAACTATAGATAAAGCGTTGCTAAAAATATCAACATAATATATGTACTTTGTCAACATCACTCTGATCGTTTTCTGCAAATCAGCGTCCACAAATCCTTCCTAAAATACCTGCTGCTGATACAATATAGGAAGAAGTTAACAGCGTGGTTTAATCGCCCTGGCACAAGAATGATTGCAAATGAAAGGTTTCTGATATCTGGTCTTGTTATTGCCAAATCTGGCACTATACATGTCCAAATTAGAGCATCGCAGAAAAAGGGTAGGAGGAATAGGACCAGAAATGTAGTGACGAGTATTAACATGATAGTCATGCTTTTGTCTCTGGAGGTATTCTGTGACGTAATGTTCTGACTTTCCGTCGTTATTTTTAGAATTTTCGACTTGTGACGCTTAAGACTGACTGCTATGACAATGTTGAGTGAAACAACTGCAAATGTTGGCAATGGGGTACTAATGGTCTGTTCGATTATGAAATATATGTATAATTCCACGGGTAAAACACAACTTACATAAATTCCATTCGGGCGTTCTTCATAGAGGGGTTTCATGAAAAGATGGCCGACGTAAAAGGTGGATTCAAAGATAACAACGCAAACGCTTTTGAGTCTCGCTCTTTTCATTGTGCACCAAACAACTGCGTGAAGGGGGTACCGGACAGCAATGACCCTATCTGCTGTTATTATGACCACCATCCAGACAGAACAGGTATAAAATACGTATACAAAGTAATAAAATATAACGCAGTACACCGCTCCGATTCTTTCAACTAATGGACTATTGGCAAACATATTCGGCTGCAAGTACGAAGTGACTAGGACCAAGCTGTCGAATAGTGCTAAGTTACGGAGATAAAAACACATGACTGTGTTCCTGTTTTGAGGCAAGGACATAACGAATAACGTTAAAATGTTTCCTACTAGTCCGATAATGAGAATTACCGTTGAGCTGTAGAACTGTATGGCGGTTGCAAGCTCGTTGTAGTTAAATTGAAGCCGAGTTGCTACTTGTTTTTCCGTTTGAAACGCGGTCAGGTTGGTGGATAAAGTCTTCAGTTGTTGCTGTACGTTTACATGCATGTTTGCCACGTCTTGTATTGGCTGCAAATACAAGACGTGCAAATTGCACATCGGGTGTATTATCCAGTACGAGCTGTCAGTCAGTTGACCAATAGGTGTCACTACGACCCAATTCAATACTTACCGGACTTATTTATGCTTGATTGACCACCAATCAGGAGAATTTTTTATTGGTCTGCTAGAACTTTGCTGCCATTGTTTACGAATACACGCAGCTGACTTTTCCAATGAGTGCTAAAAACCAGGCCGAGGCAATCATTTTGGGGACATTCACGAAGCTATGAGGCATCTGCCTGCATTCTCCTAACACTTGGAAAATCCCGTAAAAATCAATACAGAGAGGCTTTAAGGAATCCGCAACTTGTTCCAGTGCATCACTATCCTCGTTGTAGCCTACACAGCTGACACTAGCTTTTTGTGAATTTCCATTACAAGTCCCTTTCGCACTGCGACGTAACAGTTAAAATATCTTCCTAACTGATATGAAAAAAACGACCATAGTTGTGTCTTACTGACTTGACACAATATGCATCATACGTGGCCGTCAGTTTGGTAAATCATTCGTTAATCGAGGTGAATTTTTGTCAATAGGGAGGTTTTGCAAATCTGACGAAAAACGAACGAAATTCAACTTCATTTCCAGGACCTAATCTATTTTTGGAGATGGTTGGTACCACAAATGTCCCTGCAGCCAGTGCGTCTCTTAGCATATCATGTAAGACCGAAAGAGTTATGGTGCATCTTGAATTTTTAAATTTCCACTTCGTATCTACGAAGTGGAAACGAAAGATAAATTTCAACGTTTAATATACACTGTACATGTAACTCTATCGGTCTAACGTCAAACGCTAAAAGACGTTCTGGCAGAAGGCGGTATTTGTGGTACCAACCATCTCTTGAAATACATTACGTCATGGAAATGAAGTCCAATTTCGCATTTCGTACTTCGTCAGATTTGCGAAACCCCACTAAGCATGGGCGTTCACGTGTTCCTCGCTATTGACAGAAATGTTGACTTCACACGTCAAGAAAGCAACTAATTAAATTCATAGTTGATTATCTTACTTCTGTATACTCTAAAAATATAGAATTTTTTTGCCTGATCATCAGATTTGCAGATATGGCAAACAAGCAGTTTCTATTCTTAAACTGTCACCAGATACAAGCTTCCTGATCATGCTGCATTGCATCTTGTGCGATTGACTCATCTATAAGACCATAAGGCCTGTGACAGACTGGTGCGTACGTGGCGTGTCCTGTAGGCGTTCCCCATCCCCCCCGCCCCCCAAATCAGAATCTTCGGTAGGTTTTTCGGTCCGTGTTACCACTTTACTGACTGGTTGAACGCTTTCCCGACCCGTTGCTTACGCGCCAGTCTGTCACCGCCTTAAAGCTGAACTAGATCGTTAAAAGCAGCGCACGGGAGGTTTTAAAAAATAAGCCGCGCCATCGCGCGGCTTAAATGTCAAACAAGTACCCATCCGCCATGTTCCAAACGCCCGTCCGCCATGTTTTGAATGTCTCTCCAAACCCAATAGACTTCCAATGTCCGTGGTGGCGCCAGCGTATTCCAAATCCAATCGGCGAAGGAGTCGCATCATGGCCTCGTATGCAAGTTGACCGATCCCACCAAGAGAGCAGAGAACAAAGGGATAGACGTTCGCGTCTTATATAACTTTGAGGTTAGGTGTATATCGGCTTTTCACATCATGTCATCTACGAAATGCGAAATTCGGGATTTTTCGTCTAGACACTTTAAACGCTACAGGCAGCCTCCTCATAAGCATTTTAATGTACTCATTACATCGATCGGTTGACATGAGGATCTAACTATGACTTGTATTGCAAGTAAAATAGCCTACACTAAAAATCAACATTTTAGCCAAAATCCGTAGGTTGTCAATTGCTAGCGTCATCTACGTATGATGATGTGACCGCATTGATATGAGCCTAATAGCTAGGTGCCTATAGGGCCCCATTAATAGAAGTGCAGTAAACATAAAGTCGTCTCGGAATTTCGCAAGTTTTCGACCCCAATCGGGGTCTTCCTCAGGATCCCAGAAGTGATGTTTACTCTCATTTTGTGTGTCATTTTTTGTTCTCTATGTTGGATATCTTTAGTAGAACTTCAGCATCATAAGATATTTACGAAAAAAAATGTGAATTCTTTGTGAAACAAATATTGTATTATTACCTATGGTATGTAGCCTAGAGATTACTCACCCGAAATTGAATTCTACGAAAGATGACAAACCTTCTGTTGTCTCGCCCAACCAGAGTGGAAATAGAATGATCAGGGTATGTCCTGAATTAGCAACTATAGATAAAGCGTTGCTAAAAATATCAATATATGTGCTTTGTCAACATCACTCTGATCGTTTTCTGCAAATCAGCGTCCACAAATCCTTCCTAAAATACCTGCTGCTGATACAATATAGGAAGAAGTTAACAGCGTGGTTTAATCGCCCTGGCACAAGAATGATTGCAAAGGAAAGGTGTCTGATTTCTGGTCTTGTTATTGCCAAATTTGGCACTATACATGTCCAAATTACAGCATCGCAGAAAAAGGGTACGAGGAATAGGATCAGAAATGTAGTGACGAGTATTAAACATCTTGCCCTGACTAGGGTTCCTATCACTCCTACTCTCGCTCCATTGTCACGACAGGTAGCGCTCCTACCTTGCACTGACCTGTCACCGCGCGCGCAAGGCATCATGGGACATATTGGGACTACTTGCTGCATTTTCAAGATGTCGGGCGATTTCTCGCTTCAGGTTTATAAATTGCAGAATCTCTCAAAATAGGCATACCTAGGATGTCTCCGTGTGTGGGTATCACATTATCCGTCATGATTATGACATACATAGGCCTATATTGTGCGAGATATGTTGTACATGTCATGTTAGCCACTGACAGCTGCGTTAGTGCGTCGTCACACTACAGTACACTACACACAGTGAATAGCTGCCGTGGTCATAACTCGAATATCATCCTTTTCTTCTCAACAATGTCATGTCTGTGACAATTTCTCATCAGAGATAAAAAAATCAGTCAACTATTTGCGAAGTCTGCAAGAAATAAGCCTCATATCGCTATTTTCTTAGGATTTACTTTCGTGGCGTAGTAGATCACGTGATTACCGAGTTGAGGCGGAGATGTGTCCGCGTATTACTTTTGACGCCAAATTCGGCTCGTGCGGACACAGGTTGGTGCGTCCATAACGCCGCCTAGCGCCGACCTGTGAAACACAATGACTCTCGCTCAATCCACCCTTGCCTGAAACTACCCACATTTCCACTCGCATTGCCGCCGAGAGATGAGCGGCCAATCAGAGCTGTCACCTCGCCTCCAGGAACTGAGCAATTCACGAAGTACATGAAATACGTAGTGTATGTGACCAGATGCACCTGGACGCGAGGTGAATCAACAGAGCAAACATGGCGGCTTCAGAACTTCGATCTGTCGCTTGGGGTCAGAAATTTGCGGAAAATACAATGTTTCGTCGCTAGCTTCACATCAGAAGGATACTATTCACGTGTTTGCATCAGGGAAGGACTTGTTTGTGTCAAATATGACCGGGAAAGGGATACCATTCATGTTTTACTCGGCTTCAACTGCGTCGAAGTTCAGATGTCACTGTGGACTACTAATGTATGCGAGGACTTTCTGATTGGCTCTCAAGTTGGCTCTTCTTTCTATCGATGTTCTTCGCGATTTAACAAATAATTATTGTTTTTTGACGAATTATGCTGTAAAATTAAGGATTTTGATATCAAGTAATAAAGAACACAGGTATGCCTAACGTTGAATAGGTTTTTGGGTGAAATATTTTCTTCTGGATTATATTTGATGACAGCAGTGGGGGTGAGCGTGATAAACGGCACAGTCTGCTGCGAGTAGAATTCAGGAGGGAAAATGTCAAGGGTGAAGAGAGCGTAGTTCGAAGGGCGGAGTGACCGTAGGCCTTGATATGTCAAGATGAATGAATTGCTCAATTTTTATTTTCCACTCCTCATTTTTCATTCAAAATCATAATCTGCTCAGAAAACGAACACCGAGTGAATAGTAAACGGAGAATGCAATTTTCTTTCTTCAGGTTACGGATGATTCGTGCCAAATCACAAATGACGAGTGATGAATGAACTCCTGTGTAACAGCGGACTGGCCTGTTCAACTAGACGCACATACATTAGTGGACGAACTGCATTTGGCACTGCGAATGACTGACACAAGAAGAATATCGTTGTGCTGCTGTGTGGGTTGATCGTATAGCCGTTCATTTTCATGTTTTGTTGTTTTAAACGTTATTTCCTTGTTCCTGCTCAAGACTGCATAGAAGCGCATTGACAAGCACACAAGAGCGTTCTCAAATCCTTCCTAAAATGCCTACTACCAATACAGTACAAAAAGAAATTGACTGCGTGGTTCATCTGCGCTGGGACAAAAATCAGCACAAAAGACAAATACCTCACATCGGGTCGTGAAAGTTCTAACTCCGGCAGAAGGAACTTCCATGTAACTGCTTCTATGAAGAAAGGAGATAGCAATAAGACCAGACACGTGGCGACTAACATTAGCATAAGAGTCATACTATCTTCCTTTGAGTCACTTTTCGTTTTCCTCCCTCGATTTTCAACAGTCATTTTCCTCATTTGTCTTTTGTGTTTACCAACGCTCACAGTGATAACGATGTTCAACACGCAGACACTAAGGATCATGCTGCGAGTGGAATTCAGGAGCGAAAATGTCAAGGGTGAAGGGAGCGTCGTTCGAAGGGCGGTGTGACTGTAGGCCTTGATATGTCAAGATGAATGAATTGCTCAATTTTTATTTTCCACTCCTCATTTTTCATTCAAAATCATAATCTGCTCATAAAACGAACACCGAGTGAATAGTAAACGGAGAATGCAATTTTCTTTCTTCAGGTTACGGATGATTCGTGCCAAATCACAAATGACGAGTGATGAATGAACTCCTGTGTAACAGCGGACTGGCCTGTTCAACTAGACGCACATACATTAGTGGACGACTGTATTTGGCACTGCGAATGACTGAGACAAGAAGAATATCGTTGTGCTGCTGTGTGGGTTGATCGTATAGCCGTTCATTTTCATGTTTTGTTGTTTTAAACGTTATTTCCTTGTTCCTGCTCAAGACTGCATAGAAGCGCATTGGCAAGCACACAAGAGCGTTCTCAAATCCTTCCTAAAATGCCTACTACCAATACAGTACAAAAAGAAATTGACTGCGTGGTTCATCTGCGCTGGGACAAAAATCAGCACAAAAGACAAATACCTCACATCGGGTCGTGAAAGTTCTAACTCCGGCAGAAGAAACTTCCATGTAACTGCTTCTATGAAGAAAGGAGATAGCAATAAGACCAGACACGTGGCGACTAACATTAGCATAAGAGTCATACTATTTTCCTTTGAGTCACTTTTCGTTTTCCTCTCTCGATTTTCAACAGTCATTTTCCTCATTTGTCTTTTGTGTTTACCAACGCTCACAGTGATAACGATGTTCAACACGCAGACACTAAGGATCGGGACCGGTTGGCTTATAATTTGCTCAACGACGAAATATGGTTGAAAATTAGGAGGTAATGGGCAACTAACGTGGACACCATCAGTCCCGTGGTGGTACACGGGTAGCGCATAAAGATGGCCGACGTAGAATGCAAATTCGAACACGACAAGAGCAGCTGTGTATATCTTTGCACGTTTCATGGTACACCAGATCACTGCTTGTAAAGGAAACCTGACTGCGATGACTCTATCAACTGCTATAATGAGTACCGTATATAGAGAACAGTTGAAGAATATGTATTCAAAATAGTAAAACACAATACAGTATATCTTACCAAAAATCTCCCAATGGGGGCTCGTGGCGAACATGTAGGGTTGTAAATATGCCGTCATTAGCATCAGGTTGTCAAATATTGCTAAGTTTCGCAGGTAAAAACTCATGACGTTGTTGCGGTTATGAGGCAAGCACATGACGAGTACTGCTAGACAATTTCCAATGAGACCTATGATTGAAATGATGGTGGAGCTGTAGAACTGTATGGTTACTGCTAGTGTATTGTACTCATCGATGAATGATGGTGGTCTCACAGTCCGTAAACCGAAGCGATCTTCTTCCAATACCATTTTTTTCTCTCTAATTTACAAAACACCGTCCACTACATGTATAAATTTCGATCCACCTTTCCCTTGCCTCGTCCTCCAGGTACATGTATCAGTGAAGGTGTTCTTCAGTTCTGCGTCTGCAACCTGCTTTACATGACAGTAAGTTTGCTGGTCGCTCGACTCCCACTCCCACTACGAGTTAATTTCGGGGTCGTGTTCGGAACTCGTGACGTCGAAAAGTAGGTTGCACCTGACCCTGGAAAAGCGCGTTGCAATGTCGTCGCTTGTTAGTAGTCTAATTTGGTACGCTGAAGTGGAATTTATTCAACCCTGTGAAATACATGTCAACATTTGAGAAATACATGTCAACACAACAAAATACCCGACAAAAAATTTTCAAACGCGTGTCAACTTTCCAAAAACATTGACAACATTTTCAAACATTTGTTAAGACTGGAAAACACGTAGTAACAATAAGAAATTCGTCTAGAATCTTGTGAGAAAAATCTTTAACATTCACGTGACCAGAATCTTTCAAGATGTTGAACATCTTGAGTGTTGGTCACATGAATGTTGATTTTTTTTCAAGAATGTTAACGACAAAATTGTCAACATCTTGAGAGATTTTTCTCACACGATTTTAGACGTACTTCTTATTGTTACTGCGTAATTTTTAGAGTTGACACATGATCGAAAATATCGTCAATGGTTTTGGAAAGTTGACACGTTTGAAAAATTCTTGCCGGGTATTTTGTTGTGTTGATATGTATTTCTCAAATGTTGACATGAATTTCACAGGGTTCAGTAAATTCCGCTTTGGGTGCCATAGGCCTTTGAACAACATCATAAAAATTACCCGTTTTGCGGTACGGCACACTTCAGCTCCCTTAAACACTGCAAACTTTCAGAATCATTTTAATGGAATTTTCTTCGCACAATGAATTTGTCAACAACACATTCATGAAGGCTAAAAAACAAGTGGAAAAAAAACAAACGAATTCGTAGCCACTCATCTGACGACGAGTTCACCTACAACAGCAGGATGGGAAAACTCCACGTGAAATGATGACGTAAAACGCAATAAATGGGAATCCCCTGGTAGTGGGAAAGGGAGTCGGGACGGTGCATAACCTCAGAATTGATTTCACATGATCACTAAACCCTGGGTCCATATTCATAAAACTACTTAAGTCTGGGTGTGACACTTATCCTTTGTTCAACACAAAAGAAGATAAGTATCATACTTTGACTTAAGTATGTTTATGAATGTGGACCCTGATGATTACATCTCATAGTAGGCCTTGCGTCTGAAAGATTCAAAGAAATGGGTGTCGTTGATCCGTCCTTTCCTTTTCCTCCCCATCCAAAGTAAAGGCAGCCTTGATATCACTGAGGGCGATCGGATGCAAAATCCAGGGCGCGTATTCTATATAATGATAGGAAGCTAGCCCTAACCCTGACCTTCCCTGACCAATCAGAATTCGTTACTGAGTAACAAAAGCTCTGATTGATTCCCGGTAATTTTTGCATTCGCCAGTGATGTGTTGCACTGACAGCATCACCCTCTTGTCGTCATTGTGCCAATTTTTGCGTTATGGCAAAGCCTTGGGGATTTCTTCCTCTTCCCTTTTCAAATACGATCACTTAGTCGGGGAAAACAGCCGACTAAGCACCGCATTCGATAGGAAAGTAGGAAGACGATGGAATCCGAGAGTATTTGAGGTTCTTCATTGTGTTGACGCTCGCAAGACCTGAAATACAACAGAACACCTGCGACTTGGAGGTCCATTGCTGTTTCTTTCCCCATGTTGGCGTGATATCTTCTTCCCAAAGATGCCATGTCGCCAGCAATGACAATCTGGGGATGAAACATTTCACGAAAGTCCTGAGGTTCACTTTCAGAAATGTAGCAATAGCATCCCCTGATCTGTTAACTTGATATTACTGTATGAACATTGTATTCACCTAATAAGATCCCAAGCCGGACAATACCGGACGGGTGTGACAAGAATAAAAATCCCCTGGAATCAAAGCCCGGTCTTATTGTTCAGCGAGGGATTAGAATATATGGCTAGAGAGACCATGACCATTCTAATATAACCTTACAATAGCGGGCTATTGTTTGGTAGACTTGCATTCCTAGGACGTTGATTCCTGTCACACCTGTTCCAATATACCATCTCCATGGAGACTTAGGAGTCGTAGGCCTACACAACTGCAGGCCTTTGGTAGCGATAAAAGGGGGGATACGTTTTGGTTGTGCGACCATTTCGTCACGTTGCGTGATAGTGGGCATTTCCTGTGACCGACCCGCATAGGTCTAGCCGAATCGGTAGATGTCGTCCTGGGTAACCCTAAAGTTTATCCAGGACCAACCTGGGTAACCCTAAAAGTTACCCAGGACGATCCTGGGTAAACTTTAGTGTACTAAAGTTTACCAAGTTTGAAATTCTCGCACGTTTACACCTGCGGTCGAGGATCTTGAAAACGGCACTTAGTCATACATCAGTGAACGAAATCCATCAAATCGGTAAAAATTGCAGCTGATAACGTCACTCGTGTAGCTGCGGAGGATTTGCAGATGTATTTGAATTCGATCGCATCTTATAGGGACGGTTAGTTCACATCTAAAGGTCGAGAAATCAAAAGGAAACTGGTTAAGTTCGTGGAAAGAAAATACGAACTGTTTGAAGGGGTAAACCTGACGTCAAACTGCAGTGGCTAGTTCGGGATGAACTTATATGCACTGGCGCGGGAAATTGCCTGCGGCGCTGTGGAGGCATGGGCACCTGTATCGCGCGAATTTCAAACTGGGTAAACTTTAGTACACTAAAGTTTACCCAGGATCGTCCTGGGTAACTTTTAGGGTTACCCAGGTTGGTCCTGGGTAAACTTTAGGGTTACCCAGGACGACATCTACCGATTCGGAATAGGGCTAGCCCAAGAAATTAACAACCGTTCCAGTCGATTGTCACTAAATAGTCATGACTCTAAAAGATGACTCTTCCATCTTACAATAAAAGCTGAACTAGGTTGTTAAAAGCAGGGCGCGGGAGGTTTTAAAACATAAGCCGCGCCATCGCTCGGCGTAAATGTCAAACAAGTGCCTATCCGCCATGTTTGAAACGCCTGTCCGCCATGTTTTGAATGCCTCTTAAAACCCAATAGACTTCCAATGTCCGTAGTAGCGCCAGCGTATTCCAAATCCAACCGGCGAAGGAGTTGCGTCATGGTCTCGAATGCAAGTAGGCGAACAATGTACACGGCAGTACATGAGTCGTCAATGTAGGCATCAAAATCACTGCAAACAAAACAAACATTAGTTAGAAGGACGAAACGAGAAATACACGGAGGCATTACGAAAATGGAATAGAACTTTCAGTACATTCGGAAAGTATAGATGGGAGTGGGCCGGAATTTTCCATACATTGTTGGAATGCACCACACTGTTCAAAAAAACTAATTAGACTGACTAATGAAAAGTACTGAAAGTAACCTACCTTTCAAGATGTGAAAGTGTGTGACTTTATCCGTTCTAAGACAGGAAAACACGAAAAAAATATATACAGGGGTGTCCTTTGCTGACTACGAAATCGCCATTTTGTATTCTAGGCCTATGTAATCCGACCTCGACGCAATCATACATACATAACATTATGTGAATTCTTACATTCCTGGCTCCCTCGAGTCGAGGTTGGGTTTCTTTATTACAATTTACAGCCAATATAACAGTGAGGTTTCCCGTGTCCGGCCTGGCGCTGTCGGTACAGGCCCAACGCGTCTTATTGGCGAAGTTATCAGAGTTGTGGGTTCGACTCCGCCAAGATGCTACGTTTTCAGGTGTTTTCATTCTTTTTTTCATTTCCTACCAAAATATATGATACATTTTATATTTGAAATAAAATCCCTCGCTGGGGGAACAAAAAAAAAGAAAAATAAATTACATGTACATGTAGTAGCTTCTTCGCGGAGTCGAACCCATAACTCTGACAACTTTGCCGATAAGACGCATTGGGCCTGTACCGACTGCGCCAAGCCGGACAAGGGAAACCCCACTGTTATATTGGCTGTAAATTGTAATAAAGAAACCCAACCTCGACTCGAGGAAGCCAGGAATTAAGAATTCACACAATGTTATGTATGGATGATTGCGTCAAGGTCGGATTACATAGGCCTAGAATACAAAATGGTGATTTTGTTGTCAGAGAAGGACACCCGTGTGTATATTCTTTTCGTGTTTTCCTGTGTTAGAACGGATAGTGTCACACACTTATCACATCTTGAAAGGTAGGTTACTTTGATTACTTTTCATTAGTCAGTCTAGTTATATCGAACCGTGTGGTTGACCTGCTAGACCTTTTCAATTGGCCTTGGTCCCGCCCTTCATTGTTTGTGCATTCCAACAATGTTGGCGTATGGAAAATTCCGGCCCGCTCCCATATATGTCCGAATATACTGAAAATTCGATTTCGATTTCGTAATGCCTGCGTGCATTTCTCGTTTCGTCCTTCTAACTAATGTTTATTTTGTTTTGTTGGACCAAAGAGAAGGCGAGCACAAAAATCGACACACAATATGATAATGTATATAAAGGCCATTTCCAGAATACAGTGAGTACATAGTTAACTGGTTCTGACCCAATTTTGGTGGAAGGTCATTACAGATCATTATAATATGCAATTGAGGCCCCATAATGGGTTGTAGGTTCTAAATTCATTCATGACAGCGTGAATAGGCTTTTCTGCTTGGTGCCCTCTGTTCAGACCATGACATGGTCTAATGAAAATGATCAGTGTCATTTTCGTCCATGATTAATCCGTTGGTTTTACATGGAAACCGACTGACCACAACTTCCAAAACCTTTCATTCATAAAGAAACCAATCACAAACAACTGACTGAAAACAACCAGAAATCAACATCATTCTTTGAATCAAGCTTTTCCAAACCAATGACTCTATAAATTGGATAGGCGACCACAAAATGACTTGGTCTAATTTCTCCTGCTGTGGGCCCCTTTTATGGACTTAGAAAATTTTTGAGCCACAGCCAGTTAACTATGTTCTCACTGTATTTGCAAATTTTGTTTTGTTGGCAGTGATTTTGATGTCTACATTGATGTCTCATGTACTGCCTTGTACAATGTTCATGTACTAGTACTTACTTTCGAGGCTATTGTGCAACTCCTTCGCCGGTTGGATTTGGAATAAGCTGCCCTATTAAAAATAATGTGCGATACCATAGGATACACCATAGAGAATACCATAGACAATTACCATAGACTTTCTACTGTACTTGTCTATGGTGTTTTGTAACAGTCTATGGTACTTTTCCCTATGGTACCAATAAGATACCATAAGAACGTTATGGTTCATCAATTTCTGTGGTAATCTTTTTATGATATAATAAAGTTGTGTTACTCTGTGGTTTATTCCCTTTCTATGGTGTTCTGCTGTATGGTATTCCACCATAAAACCACAGAGGGTACCAGGTAAAATGCTTGAAAACAGTAAAGTTTGTCAAGACTCAGATACTGACTATGAAGAGACTTCTCCGAAAGTGTATGTTTTCTGTTTTGTCAGATATTTCGTTTTACCATAAAAACACTTTTAGTATGATATTCTCGCTCATAATTGCAGACCAACTGCAACCAACATCAGAAATGATTAGTGTTTATAGTAAGCAAGAATCTTATACATTTATAAATCAGAACATTTAACTCTTCGTTTTTTTTTCAATGGGAAAAACTTTTTCCCATTTTCATCCCTTGTACCATAGAAATACCATAGAACCATAGGAAACCACAGTACCATAAATTAATACCATAGAACCATAAAACTCTATGGTACCATAAACTAATACCATAGAACCATAACATACCATAGTACCATAAAAGGGAACCATAAGTACCATAAATTAATACCATAGTACCATAAAATACAATAGTACCATAAATGGGAACCATAAGTACCATAAATTAATACCATAGTACCGTAAAATACCATGGGTACAATAGCAATATACCATACAATACCATAAATACCATAGGGTACCACAAGATACCACAGGATACCATATGGTACCATAGCTATTTTTTTAATAGGGTGGCGCCACCACGGACATTGGACGTCTATTGGGTTTGGAGAGGCATTCAAAACATGGCGGACAGGCGTTTGAAACATGACGGATGGGCACTTGTTTGACATTTACGCCGCGCTATCGCGCGGCGTATTTTTAAAACCGCCCGTGAGCTGCTTTTAACGTTCTAGTTCAGCTTTAAGTAAATCGAAAAAAAACCGAGAAATCCGGTAGTGTCTCCGTCCTGGGCGGTATTACAATAGCTGTATCACCCGCCTTAAAGCGAATGGCTCGCGGGGTTTGTTTAGATTTTTGGTGCTACCTTCCATAGAGAGTGAACCTAGTCTCCAGGCAAAGGCGTGCTCCTCTCATAGGCAAAGGGCTCACTCACCAGTGGGGACGAGGCCCGATTTGTCACCCCCCAAAAATCTAGTACTTTAAACTCGATTGATTTCCATCCATATATCGGGTGTCCCAAAAAAAGTGAACCGCTTTTTGACAAGTATTTTCTTAGCGATAGATAAACCGAATTCATTGAAATTTTTCGCAGAGTAACATCAGGTTACCATCAACAAGTCTGCAAAATATCTAAGAGATCGGTCACACATTGTGCGAGTATTGTCAAATTCAAAACAGCATGTCAAAAAATCCAATATCAGAGCTAATGCAATGTGACCTTCATCATGTTCACCCAGGTGTTGACATGCTGTTTTGAATTTGACAATGCTCGCATAATTTGCGACCGATCTCCTAGATATTTCGCAGACGTGTTGATGATACCCTAAGGTTACTCTGTTAAAAATTCCAATGAATTCGGTTCATCTGTCGCTGAGAAAATACTTGTCAAAAAAAGCGGTTCACTTTTTTTGGGACACCCGATATATAGTCCTATCGTGTGCCGATTTTTAATTTCTTTAAGACTAATGTCTTAGTTATTTTGTGAAGAGTTAGTTTTGGAGATTTGATGAGCAAATTATCAGTGCCCTGTGCGCAAGAATACAGTGTTCATGCCTGGTCAGCTATTTATAGCTGAAAAGTAGGTCGGTCAAGGTCGGCTCCTGTTCAATGGCGCGAATTATGAAGGCGAGATTTTGAAGGGCCGTAGCGAAAAAAACGCTGCTATGACCCCCCCCCCCCGCCCCCATTTTTTCATAACATATCCAAAATGCATGCATTTTGGATTTGTTAAGAGACAAGCACATGGTTGAGAACATTTTTTTTCTCTTACCATGGTAATTGTGAAGTTTGTAGGCCTTGGAGTAAATTTCCAGGGTTTTTTGCAATTTTCAAGGCACGTGTCGGGTTTGGAATTGCCATTTTCAGCAATCAATACGGAGCTAAATGAGTTTGAAAATTGGCCAGAGGTGTTCTCTGAGCTGCAAGCTTTCCAAAAATGTATGATATGATGTGTGCCATGACGATATTGTCGGCGCTACATGCTTTAGAAGATGATGATGTGAATATCGACGTCGCTCCAGGTCAGGCTCCGTGGTAGCCTGGGCACCTCACTGGTGTGTGAGACCAAAACCTGTACAAATATGCAAACGTGCACCTGGGGACGAGGTTCCATTAAAAATTTGTTAAAATGGGTTAATGACATTTTCAAATTCAGTCGGTCAAAATGTACATTTTGTACTATTCACATTGATTTCGAAGCTGCAGATTTTGCAGAATACGCCTCCGAAGTTTGGCTGTCTAATGCATTTCCCATTTTTTTCTCAAAACGGCGCTTGATTTGAGGACATGTCAACACACAACTGTCAACAAACCCCGCGAGCCCTTATGCTTTAAGGCCAATTCATATGTTGCGTTGTGTGCTTTGCGCTTGTCCGTTCCCTATGTTTATGTGTGGTACCAACAATAAAATTACTTTTTCTACCACGCACTCAGACAGAAAACGGACACGCACAAAGCGCAAAACACGAAAGTATGAATTGGCCTTTATGATCTTTTCGTGAGTACATGTGCACTCATGGAAAAAAGTAAATGGACTGCACTTTTTCTTGAATACCTCCAAACCAATGCAATGTAGGAGGCTCGGCCTAACATATGTGATAGCAAATTTTCCTGCCTATCTGATGGTATGAAAGTCGAGAAAATCCGGTGAAATCCACCTTTGACAGAAGGAATTTTGTAATTTAGTCATGTTTTTCGCTACTTTTGTATTTGCAGGTTTTTCGCTGAAAATTGTTACAGCAGTGTGTTCCTCTCATCGAGCGCTTTAATATCGTATCTTAAAATTTCAATTATTTTAAGTGGGAACGTGGTTTTAGACCACTTTTATCGAAATTATTCTGCACATGCCAGAGACACCTTTAAAACAGTCCTCTCCAACCTATTATGAGCAGTGTTGTCATTTCTACTTCACAATGAATGAGCAAAACCAAGTCAACATGGAAGGTAGTGGTCAGAGGGTCAATTTTTTAAAACGGGTCAATTTTAACACACTCCTGTTGTGACAATCCATTGGGTAACTGGTGGTTGACTAACTTTAAACTTAACTTGATGTAAACTGACGTTATATTTGAACAGTGGGGTGAAGACTAGGCCTTTAAATATTGTACTATCAACTGAGTGCAAGCCTATTACCACAGGCACATGTCAACACACAAAAAAATATTGAATGGGCATTTATTCTCATCCAGTCAAGAGGCCAATGACAGCAAGGGATGTGTCAAAGGTGTCTCTGGCATGTGCAGAATAATTTGGATAAAAGTGGCGTAAAACCACCTTTCTAATTAAAATAATAGAAAGGACCTGTTCACTTAAGAGTTCAATTGTCCCAAATAAATTTTGGATTATTTATAATAAAGTGACAGAACCCATTTTTGCAGGGTGATTAGTTAAGAGGTCAAACTAGATTATAGAAAAGAAAAATTGGCAAATTTGCCATTCTTTTAATTAAAACAAAAGACCTTTGCAAAATGTCATTAACGTAATACGCAAGTCCTTAAAATGCTGTTTACAACACATGTTAAATACATTGTATACTTTGTATTTATAAGGCTACATTTATTTATAACCTTCGCCTTTCATGAAAATAATGATAAATAACACCAATATCCTCTCAACTTTGGCAATTTGTTCAAACTCTGGCAGTGGGAACACCATAGAACAGCTTTTCATGGTTTGGGCTTGATAAGCACAGGCAGTCAGGTGTGAGGCATACTATAGTTGAAGTCGACCTTACTGAACAAGGGCAAAATGTCAGGCCTGTGCAACAGACACCATAAAGTGAACACAATAGTGAGCTTTCGCAACCACTCGGTTAGGCCCTAAAACAACGTTTATCTATTGTTCGAGTCAACTCACACAATAGATAAACGTAGTCGTAGGACCTAACCGGGCGGTTGCGAAAGCTCACTAATGATTAAACCACAAACCACAGTATTTAGGCTACCAGTTGATTGAGCACAACCTTGAATTTGCTATAGCCTCATGGAAAGTAAACCAAGTTACCCTAACCTCAATAGTGAGCTTTCGCAAGCGCCCGGTTAGGCCATACGACTACGTTTATCTATTGTTTGGGTGCACTCACACAATAGATAAACGTCGTCGTAGGGCCTAACCGGGCGCTTGCGAAAGCTCACTATTATAGGTAACTGCGACATGGATTATTTACCACTGACTTGTGTATGTTTTCAAGATTGGTATGTTGCCCTTGTTGACTGTGCTTGACAAGCCATAGCCATGAAAGGCTGTTCTATGATGTCCCGACTGCTAGAGTTCAAACAAATTGCCAAAGTTGAGAGGATATTGGTGTTATTTGTCATTTTTAGCTCACTGGGGTGAGCTATTACGATGGTGCAGCGTCCGTCGTCCGTCGTCGTCGTCGTCCGTCGTCGTCGTTGTCCGTTAGCAGGGCACGTTTCGTAACCGCTGGAGCTATTGATCTGAAACTTGGTACATATATACCCCTAGGTCAGATGACCCACGACACCAAGTTTCGGTCCGATTCGACTCTCAGTTTGGCCACCAGGTGGCGGAAACCAAAAACACAAAAAGTACAATANACTTTAATGACATTTTGCAAAGGTTATTTGCTTTAATTAAAACAATGGCAAATTTGTCAATTTTTCTTTCTTATAATCTAGTTTGACCTCTTTACCAATAACCCTGTAAAAATGGGTTCTGTCACTTTATTATAAGGGAGCTTGTCCAAATTAATCGCCGAAAATCGCCAAAAAATAGCCCACAAATCGCCGAAAAATCGCCGAGGCATGAAGGCGATTTCTCGGCGAATGGATGGCGATTTTTCGGCGGTTTTTTGGCCAATTTCTGGCGATTTAGTGGCGAATTGCTGGCGATTTTATGGCAAATTTCTGGCGATTTTTTGGCTAATATTCGGCGATTTGTGGACGAACTGGCGGCAATTTTGTGGCGAATGTGTGGCGATGTTTGGAGAAGGCTGAGAGTTTGCCGAAGCAAGTTTACATCACGATGAGCCGTGTCGTGTTCATTTTCTGCGTCAAAAACATCATTGTTTACCGCAAGATCTCGGTCGGAGAGAGGCCTAGAAGCTACATATAGACCTAGAGCTTGTAATCAGATGACATGTTTCCGATCTTCAAGTGTACCATGCTCGTCCTCCGCCTTCAATCCTCGATTTGTTCAAGTCGGTTGTCGGCCATTTTGAAACTGACGTGCAAAAACGTTTCAGAATATTGCATTCGTGAACTCAGTTATTGAAAAGCTACACACTTTTCATGTAAGGACAAGATTCCTACGTTAGTAATATTTCATTCACCTGCATTCCATTACTTTCTGGCGTGGCATTCGTTCAGATTTTATCGTTTACGCACGACTCACTTGCCGACGGAGATCGGTTCATCTTCGCCATGTTGGGTTTGAGTGACAGCCAGGAATCTTTTTTGAAGTAAAATTTCATCAATGTCAACATTTCATCCACAATTCATGACTTCATGGTTACTAGCGCCACCTGTTGTATAGTTGCAGTACTGATAGTAGCCTAATAGCGAGCTGCCTCTAGAGGCCCTTTAAGTGAACAGCCCCTTTTAAGATGTGATATGAAATCTTTCGATGAGAGGAACACACTGCTATAAGAATTTTCCCTGAAAACCTGCAAATAAAAAAGTAGTGAAAAACATGACTTTACAAAATTCTTTCTATCAAAGGTGGACTTCACCGGATTTTCTCTACTTTCATATCATCAGATAGCTAGGAAAATTTGCTGCCACATATGTTAGGCCCAGCCTCCTGCATTGCATTGGTTTGGAGGTATTCAAGAAAAACTGCTGTCCATTTACTTTTTTCCATGAGTGTACATACATGTACAGCTGCAGTAGTTTTATCGCGGTAATAGAGACTGAAATTGCTTCACGCTCACATTGACACCCCAGTCTCTCTAGAAAGCCGATGCGCCGCCTTGAGCGCATCAGTCAATCTAACCTTTAGACTAACTTGGAGCTACAGGGTATATGAGCACGCCCGTTAACAAAGGGTTCGCGAAGTGAAGTCTTTGTTAACCGGCGTGTCCGTACACTTTATGCCGGCCTTCCACCTGAAAGTTTTCTGCCGCAATTTTCCTGTCCGAAAGCGACTTGCACGTGGAAGGTGCTCTTCAAGCAGACAGTACACACTTATGGAAATATGTCAGACACTCTTTTGCATGATCAATTTCTGTAGCGTGGAAGAGGCCTTCAAAGATTATGTCAGCCAGTTATTTTAGTGTCCGACAGTTATTGCTTTGAATAGCACATGTTCTATTCCTCGCCAGAAATGTTTGCAATCTTTTTGAACAATACGCGGCAGTCGTCGAGAATAGACACACAGGCAAATTTTGTTTCACGTGGAAGAGCAACACGACAGTAACTTGCTGAACAGTTACAAGAGCTTGCAGACACGGACTTTTGACATTTTTTTCTTTCACGTGGAAGACCATCGGTAGGTTTATTGCGACAGTTTTTTCCAGAACTGTGGCAAGTTTTCTTTCACGTGGAAGGCCGGCATTAAGTTCTATGTAATCATGGTAATCGCAGCCTGAGAGCAGTTTGGATGTAGGCCCTGTCAACCCACAGTCGGTTCGTTCCGGCTCGAGACCAGTCCACTGCTTTGTACCACGAAAAAAACATGCGACCTGTACTATCCTTCCCCTTCATGGTACAAAAAGTAAGTGAATGAGGAACTAACGTCACGACGCGGCGCTGTGAGCGCTGCGACCGAAGTTTCTTTTTTCTAACGTTATTTCCATTTATTTCTGGCGTGAAAATAACCCTTTTGTTTTGGTCGCCTGGCATTAAAATTTACACCATCTTGTAGCAGATGAAAATGTCTGCAATTTTGCAATGCTTTTTCCTTAAAATGAATAGATAGATGACGATTTCGGCAACGTCTTTATCTCATTTTTCCTGTACAAAAATGTTCAGCTCATGTTTTCATGACGCAACGTCAACACTCAAAACGACGTCAATGACGTCGTTTCAGTCGCACTGCTCGCAGCGCCGACCTGTCGGGATTTCCGGCACGCGGGTTCCTCATTGGCCTCGAACCGGATCGAACCGACTCCATGTAAAAAGGCTTACAGTACACGACCGTCTCTCGATCCTCGATTACTTACCCTTTAAATGAGTCCAATGACACCATAAAGGAATCAAAGATAAAGGTTCAGCTTACAAATTTAGCATTTTATAAATGTGGACAGTATTCCTTTGAGGTTTGCATTCTGACTCTTCCATATGACTTGCCTCTCATATTATGAGAGGCAAGACCCTTCTGCATGTTTAGTGCAAATTTACTTCAGTTCACTTTCAGACTAGTTGATCTTGTGATACAAAATGACTGAATTAAAGAGAACCCCACGATTGATGAGAGCGCAGAGTATCTGTGTA
>NMRB01002852.1:0-11082 GCA_002633025.1 Notospermus geniculatus
GGGGGGGGGGGGTTCCATAAATAAGCAATGAATTTGAAATTCAAAAAATGGTATGAAATTTTTACTGTGTACTGCGGCCTTTCATTGACGTATCCTAATTCATTATGAACGAGGATTAAAAGTGGCAAATGTACTTAATGGTGCTATTGAATCTGGTTGTGCAAATACATCATCACTGTTGTAGACGTGCTGTAGTTAGCTTTTTCTTTTAGTGGGGAATGAAACTACCGAATTGAGAGTTTAAGAAATCGCCCCCATGCACAACAATAATATTAACGCCATCAATAGGGAGGTTTAGAAATCAAACGATAAACGTAAACTTTACGACAACGTTATTTTTCATACTACACATTAACCAGATTTTATATTGCATTTTCGGTTCAAAAATAACGTTGTCGTTTACGTTTACGTTTATCGTTTGATTTCTAAACCTCCCCACTATTTCTGACGTACGTTTGCAATGTAAAAATAACGTTAGCGTTAGTGTTGTCGTTAACGGAGCGATTTCTTAATAAACTCGATTAATGAGACAGCTGCCAGTCACAGAATTAGCCCATGGATACGTAATCGACGTCCCCGGCGTTTTTGCCAACAGCAAGATTGTTGTATGGGTTTCGCACAAGACGATCGCTCATTTGTGATGCACGCAATATATCAGATTGCGCTTGTTGAGATTTCTTATTTCGCGAGCCGGAAGTGAGAAATGAGAAGCAATAAAATTTATAAAAAGACGTTATATTTGAGAAACAATTTTAAGTATCGGGCACAAAAAATTACCATAATATACCAGTACACGACTAACTGTGCGTATATACAATGGCCAACGGAGATGTGCAATCAAGATACAATACCAGAAAATCGTACAGGTGGCAATGGTATTGATAATTAAGACAAAGTACTAACATATGATGATGTGTGCAGTGTACAAAAAAGTCTTCAAATGACATTGTCGAAAAGCAGGAAATAGGGGAGATCAAATTTCAAAATTGTCACGTCATCAACGCTGTGGTCCACTTCCGGTAATTAATCTGTTGTGCAACTGCATTTCCGGTCATTTGACGACAAATCACGTGACTGTATCAGTTGGACGTCAATCACGTGACGGTTTCAATCTGTTCGGCAGTTCTTGACCTGGACATAAACCGACTCAACCATGTCTTTTTCTGCTTTTTCCGGTCGTTCGTTCCACCAATCAGGCGGGATGGTTCCACATCATCATCCCTGTGTTCGCACTCTGAATCGTCGTCGTCAGCGCCGTTCACCACCACTGACGGAACGAGGTATTCGCCATTCTCACTGCGACGCTTCTTGGCAGTTTTCCCTGAAAAATATTCATTTCAAGAATATAGTTGTTCTGGTTTTGAGCCGCAGTATTGCCAAGGGCTAACTAGTTTGATGCATCCGATATCCATCCAAAGAATCTAGCATAAAAACACCGAGTATGTTTTTAATTAACTATACTTAATAATAGGTGCTGTTCTGCCCGTTAAGTAATTTAAAGTGTGCGTAATGGCAGCCTCCGGGTGTATTGGCCATGTTGCCATTAAAGGAGCACGGTATTGCCACTTTTTCTCGACAGCCGGCGCCACCGCGCCACTCTCCAACCCAAGGGTCTGACTACGTCTCGGCGAATGACCCGATTTACTGCGTACATTTTGTAATGCATTTTTGTAGTTCGTCTTACTGCCGCTAGGTGGCTCCCTCTACGTCGGCAGTCAAATAACGCATTTGAGATCCAATACCGTGCTCCTTTAAGAGTTGAATACTAAAAATATTTTTACCAGAGAGGTATATGATGGTGATGCCGAGGGCTAGGACGCCGCAAGCCGTCAGTGGTACATAAACCCATTCCGGTCGAAAGTGGCTTTTACCTGGCAACAAAGATGATGAGATGATGTTATGTATGTCAAAATATCCGTACAGGCCGTAAACTTGAAGGACATCGCATTTCAAGAAGAACCCTATTATGACATAATCATATTTGAGAGGAATCCAATCCCGATTGTTAAAAATAGTATATGTTGAGGTTTATAGTCTGAGATCAACAACAGTAGAGGGTCTCATCCGACTTGACACTTAACCCCAGTCTATCCTGAAACCTTTCAGTAGAACTCAGATGAGCTGCTCATCTGATCTCATCTGAGCATTTCTGACCGGTACACCTGGGTGGAGAGTCCAGTAAGGCAAAGAGACTTGCCAAAGTCTCACGCCACGGTGGGATTCGAACACGGGACCCTCTGACTGCTCGTCGGAGACCCGAACCACTACACCACCGTGGCTCCCTAATTGTCATAGGTCTACCTTGGAGGAATTATACTGACAGTATAATTCCTCCAAGGGTCTACGTACATGTATGCCTCGTCCGCACAACAAATTTTTATTTTCTGGCAGTGAGTTTGATACGACGTTAAAGCGATCTCTTAGTTGCGGACCACCTAGGTCGAGGTTGAGTTCTTACTTCTGACAGAAGCGGAATTAGATGCAAGCGTTACAAAAAGGCTGCGTTTGGGGACTACTTTGGGCGCACGCAAAATCCTTGGCAATCAAATGGCTTCAGTAAGAACAAAATTGCTTCCGACAATCAGTGGTGTTTTTTCCACCCGGGGCTGGCCTAATGACTATTTAACGTGAGGCTTCATCGACCATCTTGAAAGCCGGGCTTGAAAGACCAATCTAATGACAGCTATCAAACACACCTTTCTTTTTTTGACAACTTGGATGTCTTTCATCTTCGCCATGATAGCAGTGCTCGATACCATCGCACAGGAATCTCTTCAGAATTGCCACGGTGTGGTTCCTGCGACGGCTTCTTGGTATATTCGGTTTGCAGTAAAAAAGGGAATCGTGCCGCCCTCGCAGTTTGAGGCATACGTCTGCAGTGAGAGGATAAGAAGGAAAATGTAGCCAGTCGGTGATGTGGGGATGAATATAGAACCACTGATTGGACGATTTTGTTGGAACAGAAGTGTCAAACTCTGATCAACTCCTGTTCCAAAATAAAACTAGTCTCGGTCACCCCGCCGCTGTTGCGAATCTGGGGAATCACAGGAGCAACACTTTGGAACAAAGCGGGTAGCTGCGCGAGATTAAAATAAATCAAAGCGAATTATGCGAATCGGCGGCTGACAACACGAGTCTGCATTCGTTCATGTTCATGAATATGCATCACTGCAGAAAAAATCCCAATAGGCCAAACTGCCATCGATTGACGTCAATGATAAAGTGTAATGTCCGCGATAAGATTTATACATTACATTTTATCGGCTTCTCTTACCTGCTCTCTCATCGGTTCCATCCTGACAGTGTTGATAACCGTCACAAAGCCACCAGAGAGGTTTATTAGCATCAAACGCATAGAACGTCTTCTTTGGTGCGATACAGCTGCCATCTTCACAGAGGAAGCAGTCGGGCTTCTTGTGGTCAAGGTCTGTAACGAGATTTTTCGGGATTCTTATGGGAGGCTTACGAATTCAAACGATCAACGCTAAAATGCGCTGCTCCTTGTGGAGATTTCCAGCAACTCGGCCCTCTATCGGCAACTCATACAACCACAGAAAACTCTTGGCAGTCGTTAGATTCGTAAGCCATAAGTAAACCAATTGGATACTTTCCTGCCGTTAGAGGCCGCCTATTTAGCGGTCCTAGAACGTCACAAAATTTGACGTCAAAGACGTAAGCCATGGCGTCCACGTCATAATGGATGAAGTCATGGCGTGTACTTGTTCTCTGTGACGTCAAATTTCGTGACGTCCTAGGACCGCTAACTTGTAGTGGCCCCTAACGGCAGGAAAGTCCCCCATAATGGTGAATTGCCCATTGAGAGCCAGAGACAGTCCGCGCGGAGAAGGGCCTTTAGGACTCTGAAGGAGACATTTCGCCACTGGAAATGAAAGGGTTAACTCGTGTTTCCCGTCCTCGAAGCGAATCTGAACCTCTCTACAATAATAGCTATTGCGAGTCTTTTTTTCTTTAATATGCTGCATCTGACGTTGCGAGGCCGACTGAAGAGATTCGAAGAAGCGTTCTCGGAGCGAATCTGAACCTCTCTATAATAATAGCTATTGCGAGTCTTTTTTCTTTAATATGCTGCATCTGACGTTGCGAGGCCGACTGAAGAGATTCGAAGAAGCGTTCTCGGAGCGAATCTGAACCTCTCTATAATAATAGCTATTGCGAGTCTTTTTTTCTTTAATATGCTGCATCTGACGTTGCGAGGCCGACTGAAGAGATTCGAAGAAGTGGCGGACACAGGCAATCCTAGCCGATGAAATATCACGCAGTACTTATGACGTTTCAATTGCGGGATATCCATAAACATATCTGGCGTTGAGAGGAAGCCATTTAAAAACAAAAATACTAATATTGCACAGTATAGGAGATCGTTTGTCATATCATAGTTCTCGCTGTATAACATTGAGATATCGCTGGGATTATGATCCGCTGATCACTTTCATCATAAAGTGTTTGAAAGATGGGAGATTACGACAGTTGATACTGACACTTCGACCTTTTCCGCGACGTGCAAAAAATCTGATGCGGAGGTTGGCGGAGGATGCGCGCTATGATTTTGTTGGGGCCATTATCGCCAAGATAAGTCTTTCGTAATGGAATCCACATACTTCACTGTTGCTTAATATCTTCGCGACGGGAGATGCGACAATGTGCCCTTTCTAGAACTTAATCAAACCTAGAATCACAGTTACTCTAAGCCACTTACAGTGACTGACGTATGTACGAAAAACCGCTAATGGAACTAACTCCATAGGGGAATGATTCCTAGGTGTCGGCGTTAGATGCTAAACCAGCCGGCGGGCCAGACAGTCACTCATTTACGGAAGACCGCCGATATCAGACAACTATCTATCAAAGCCCTGATCGTGGTGACTACTATTCAGCACGCTGGGCGTTCTTGAATATTATATCGATAAGTTATTAGGCCATATCAGTCGAGTCAACAACAGAACATCCAATATGGCATGTATTTTGTATCAAAATGCATGATAATCGAAAACCATCATGCGCGAAGAAATTAGAAGTCAGCCGAAGCACCTTCCACCCGACATGAACAGGTCTTCAAACACTGGTTCTGGGAGAGTGTACTGCAACCGGTAACTGGTGTACCCAAATGGACACACAGGGGCAGACGGGTGCACTGTTAGAAAAAACAGAAGAATTTAACAGAATTTTCTGGCAGCAGAGTTTCATGTACTTTCTGTGAAATTACAGGAGCCATTTTTTAGTTAAAGGCATTGCATCTGAACCAATGACCTGCGTTGACCTAGGAGGGACCTTCCAAACAAAGGGTCATGGGCAATGACATAATATTCCTTTGACCCTGAATCCTTTCTGTAAACAATGGTAAATTTACAGAAAGTGCTTGAAACTCTGCTGCACAGACTATTCTGTAGAATCTTCTGTTTTCTCTAATAAGTGTGGGATTTGGAGAAACATGGACTCTTAGCAAGTAGGACACAGGCGATATCGCAAGCGATCTGATCGCCACCGAGCAAAATCTTCTCTCGCCAGCGATGATCGCTTGATATCAAACACCAAAAGTGATATCGCCTAGTCTGTGGCAATCTGCTTACCGCAGTACTCGTCCAGTCCGTTCACACAGTCTCTCCTCCCATCGCACAGCTTCTTCCGGCTGATGCACTGTACAGCCGAACATCGGAATTGGTCCTCTGTACACTCGGCTGCAATAACCAATGAAAATAATGAGTTGACTGAGATAATGCCGCTATGTAAATAAAATTATGCGAATCTTGGGTAATCGTTCATCACAAGTGGGGAAAATGATGCAAAAACCGATGGCGTTCGCGAATAAACGGGTTTTTCTGCACATTAACTTCGTCTTCGAAATCTTCTTTCTTCTACTTCACCATATGAAACCACGCATGCAGTCACGATTTGGCCAAGAACAGTAGGCCAGGGCTGGGTCGTTCAACACCTATTTTGGCGTTATCTCTAACGTGGCGTTATCTGCAATAATATGGGTTTAACTGATGGAGATAACGCCAAAATAGCACTAACGTCACGTTTTGACAAAATGCTGTTTTGAACAACCGGGCCCCGGCATATTGGCAAAGTTTCAGTCAAAACACTTGTTGGATTTCTTCAGGGACGTGGTGAATCATCGGCGGATGGAAGCTTCGCTTTCCTGCTCCGTGTCACTTTGACCGACAAGGTTCACACGGATGACGAGGTCAGGCTATAGGGCTGCCCCAAGGGGCTCCCGTTTAGTCGGAGGCTTAATAGCCTACGGCTGAGCAACCCGACTTCAAAGCTTACTAAAAGCTGACTGGGGATGGCAGTCTAAAGGGCTGTCAAAGCTGTATCTGATAAAAAATTCTGTTGGAATTCAACGTCAAACAATATTTGGCCTTTCGAAGCTCAGACCGAATTGCTGTCTTTATGTTATTAAATACGAAAGCAGAACCATAAGAAGGTATTTCAGATGAAACGCAACACGCAGTAGAGCGAACCGTATTATATTTCTAAATAATTAATATGGATGATCTGTCTGCCGCAATTTTCATCTGCCTAATTCAGACAGATTGAATATTTTTTCGTCTGCAGTAAAAACGAAAAAAGTAGACACGGTAAAGGCGATTAGATTTTGAATTTTTGAACAAGTAGCGGTAGATTAGGACCATATGTATTTTCTCTTCGCAGTTTAATCTGGAATTCATGGTAGGTCGCGACTCGAAGATCCCATCCGAAATTCTAACCCAAAATGATGATCTTTCCGTAGCTGGCATACATGTATTTACAGGGGAGCAAATGCCCCCCCCCCCCCCGACGTCACCGAAAAACGAGTTTTCATTGGCCGAAAACTGGCAATTAAAAGTGCAGTTTTGCCCCCTCCCCAAAAGAACAGCTGGCTGCGGCCCTGACGATATATTTCGAACGGACCATAATCTGTCTAAGCTCCTTTCCTCACCTTTTGGTAATACGTGGTACTCAATCTTGAAGTTTCTCTCACTGAAGACGGATAAATCCGCCAAGTCCATCCAGAGCGTGTGGCCCCTTGACACGTACTCCGGGGGCACAAAGTGTTGACAGATCCGAAAGGAGGAGAAGGAATCGCTGATCCGTTCAAGGTGATTACCCACGGTGATAATACCCTTGATCCCTTTACATTTCTCTGAGTCCCCATTTGATACGGGGTCCCATCCCGACGCGTTTGAGGTATCACCGCTCGAGCCGAGGTAATGAAATGTCAGGCGAATTAGCTGGCCTATCGGTGCCACTAACCGAGTTATACAAGTCTTATTTTGCGGATTGTCACTTGGTGAAGGGAATGAGACATTTGCGTTTGACCCGGCATGAAGGTTCAACGTCCTATCACAGAGACCTGGAAGACAGAGAGAAACATGTTGAAACTACATCTTTATTATTCATATACAATAGACATCCTGCGAAAGTCGGCCATGACAGCTCAGAAGGGGTAAGCATTAACCTCGGCCTAGGGGGCCTAGTCCATTTGTACAGTTGGCTCTTGTGCTTACCGTCTGTACAATGCACTAGGCCCAAGGTCCTGGCCTGTCATGGCCGACTTCGCAGGATGTCTACAGTTGATTTCAAAGAAGCCCCGGTCGTTCACACCTGTGTTTGGCGTTGGACAACATTCAGTAAACAACGTTTCTGAAACTTTGAAAATGTCTCTTGCCACACAGTAAAGCGGGCAGCACACCAGCGTGATCTGATCGCCACCGAACAAAGTCGGCTGTTGACCCCAGGTGTGCGCTGTGCAGTGATGCGTGGAATATGAATCGTCTCGCCAGCGACGATCGCACAATATCAAACCGATATCGCCAAGACTGCGGTGGCTGGTGAGAAGATCGGTGGCGATCAGATCGCTTGCGTCATCGCCTTCACCTCGCCAGGTGTGTGGCCCACTTTGTTCACGTAGACGTTTCGATCCAACCTGACGACTGTCACGTTTGTCACGAAACGACCTTCACCTTCCCGGCATTAATGAAAGCCCCAAATGAGTTCTCATTACTTACTTTCATTAACAACGACGTATTTGATCATAAATGCATCATGTTCAGCAGCTTTTGAGAAGTACGTGATCACGGCGGAATCTCCTCGAAGGATTCTCTTTCTTGGCAATGGAACGTCTCGTTCCGAACACAGCCTCGTTCCCACGTGGCCTAAAGTACCAACGGTCAAGTACCCGGACGCACAGTTTCGTGTGGTGGACGGCAACCGAAATTTTAGGAATGTGAGTCTGAAATGCGTAGTGATCTTTGTGATTGTTTGGGTACATCAGTTACGACACATAGCGCATACAATGTATCGGCCAGAAAGAACTGAAAATTCAACTCGAATGAAACGGTCAGTCTCTGGCTGTTCGATAGTTTACGGTTACTTCATTGGTGAAGCATGTCGTATTTGAAGTTCGCGTAATAACCATTGTACAGCTGGACGATACGACCCCTCAACTATCGCTTGAACTATTTGCACTAATTCGGCATAACATCGGCCTAAGCCAATTTCCAGTTCAACAATCCAGGGACCGTATGCATAAAGGGCCGTATGCACCAAGCGAAGATTATCTTGAACTCAGGTTGAGCCACAACTTTTCCATTGTCACATCATGCCCTGGCAAACCTGAACAATTGAAAAATTGTGGCTCAACCTGAGTTCAAGATAATCTTCGTTGGTGCATACGGCGCTATAACTGAAACATTTTCGTCAATCTATTGTACCGCACAAAAGGTTAAGATGTTTTATGCATATCGGCCCTGGCTATGAGTTATATCAGCCGAATTAGGCCCGATTTCCGAGTTTGCCGGACATTTTGTGAGGGAGGTAATAAACAGCTATTACGAGAAGAGAGGTGATGATTCGTATTAACCTTCCGAGGGCCAACTACATGTATTCCGTTTCAATTCTCAATTCTTTCTGCCACTCACTGATAAGGTATCATTTTGATCAACGCTTTTGATACAAAATGGGTCTATCATTAAACAAGCTTTAAAAATGATAAAATATGTTTGAAAATTGATGACTCGGATTTTAATCTCATTCTTCCTGACTGTTCATTGGAAAGTCAGATTCTGTCTTCGTGCTCATAAAATGAACAGACTACCGGTGCTACGCCTGTTTTTCATCATACCCAGACAATATAGGTAACGGCCCTAAATCAAATTAATGGCGACCCCTTGGCAACCTAATACTGAACTAACTTTAAATTGCAACGAAACGAAATTTACAAGCATAAGAGAGTTGGTGTTCGATGATTCCGCCATTCGCTTTCCAGCAAGATGCTGATACCGTGTTCAATATGGAGGGCAAAAAAAGATGTCTGGGTAAAAACAAGTGAGATAGTGCATGCTGGATCTGACAGGTATTTTGAACATATTTAATGGACCAGAAGAACTGTTGTATCTCGGAGTCTTGCGGCAGACGATACCAGGATGGATGACGATTAAGCAGATTTTGAGGTGAATGCCCACAAAAGTTAAAGTGCAAAACATTTCCCATTTCGAGCACTCCAATCTTGATTTGACCTGACTAATCTCAGGAACATGACTTGGCCGTTTCCTACCCATATGCGATGGGTTTTAGGATTACTGAGGTTGATTGGTACAGACATCTCATTAGAAAGAGATCAACCCGTCAAGACATATTTAGCAATTGTCACCAGCTGGTGCCCTTGCTTTAGATTTTGACGTTGTGGTTGCAAATCCACCTGGATATAGACCTTTCCAACAAAGATGGCAGTCTAACAGTTCTCATCATATGATATCGTCGCACTGGTAGTGTTATATCATGCTTGGACAATGAACGGCCACAACGTGATATGGGAGAACTATCTTTGTTGGAAATGTCTATAATGTATTTTAATTGTAGGCCTCATGAATAGCACTGCAAGTCCGCCGTTCAATTTGACAAGTTCACAAAATTAACGAGGGTTGAAAAATCTAAGTTACTTGTCACTTTTGCCGACATTTCAGGAAAGACAAATGACTTTACTTACGTAACTGTTTCCCATGGGGCTAGCTTTATGACGTAAGAGCAATTGATTGAGCCGTTATAGTGCGCTCCATCCCAGTCGATGTAACCAAAATTTAGATTTGTAGATTTCTGCACCTCGATGCCACAATCTGAAAAGAAACGGCCATTTAATAGTGATGTTTTTGACGTTGTTGCGTAGTTTTGTTGTTGTTGTTGTTGTTGCTGCTGCTGCTGCTGTTGCTACTGCTTCTGTTGTTGTTGTTGTGGTTGTTGCTGCTGCTGCTGCTGTTGTTGTTGTTGTTTTTGTTGTTGCTGCTGCTGCTGTTTTGTTTTTGCTGTTGTTGATGTTGTCGCTGTGTTGTAAACTGCTGTGCTAACGTCAACTTCACAATCACTGGCGACATCCAGCCACGGCGGACGAACACCGCACTTACCCGGCAGATTCCGATCATCATCATCAAACCGTGAATTGTAAAGTCCAGAAATATTTTGACACTGCAATAAAATAAGGCACAACACCAGCACGGAACAAAGAAACTTGTGCACGATAGTCCTTGGTACGGAAGGGAAGAAGCAAGTTGTTGGAGACATTTTGAAAATCTCTGTATGAATGACGGTACGATGTCAGCTGGTAGGTGCTGATTACTTGATGTCTGCTGTTGGATTCTGACAAAATATCCCTGAGGCTGGTTTTATTCGCAATGATTCGTTTGTCAGTTGATTTCAGCATTTATTATGTAATCTAGCGCAGATTACGGGCGAGATGACGTTGATCTGACGGTAAAATAAGGGATTATGACCTTTGCCAAGGGGCGCTGTAAAAAGGCCTAACTGGGTCTTTATTCCCAGGGAGGCCTTAAAGGATTTCACATCAAGAAACATCAAATACCATTGAAAATGAAATGTCACCATCTCCGTTGCGGATTTCAAATGTTGATGTTGACGTTTTTCTATCTTGAGGTCCAAACGATTCTGTCACTTATAAGAACTGTGATACGAGTTGTAATGTCAGCCTATTGTGTCCAGCTCACCGCCTAGGATCACAACGGCAGACCTTCGTAATCCCTGAATACAGAAGACTTTCTATCGTCGCCTTAGAAGTCTTGGTGAAAG
>NMRB01002852.1:23514-44807 GCA_002633025.1 Notospermus geniculatus
ATAGGCCTTATCGCACCTAGCACATGGCTAATCAGCATAAAATCAGCGAAGCGGAAAAGGCCCAACCATCAGCGCCCCCGCAGTACATTCACAATGCATCGCCCTGTGCATGGCCTGCATTTTTTGTAAACAATGGCCAATAAAAGCAACTTCCAAAAGCCGGATGTGCCAAAACTAACTAGCTACGTGGGAGGCGTTATGAAGTGATTCAAATCGATAAAATATTGACTACCGATCGTTCTCGCGATCGCAAAAAATCGATGATTAATTCCAAAAGATTAGCACATGTCATGATGTTATCATCATGGTGGCCCTCACGTGTCAGTTATTGACCAATCAGCGTGGGGTTGCACGATAATATGATAATGTTTTGGCGTTGTTTACATGGACTAATCATCGATTTTTGGCGATCGCGAAGACGATCAGTGGTCAATAATTTATCGACTTGAATCACTTTATACCGCCGCCCACGTAGCTAGTTAGTTTAGGCACATCAGACTTTTGGAAGTGACTTTTATTGGCCAATGTTGACAAAAAATGCACGCAATGCAAAGGGCAATGCATTGTGAATGTACTGCGGGGGCGCTGATGGTTGGGCCTTTTCCGCTTCGCTGATTTATGCTGATTGGCCATGTGCTAGGTGCGATAAGGCCTATAATCAGTTCGATGCCTTAAAATGTCTTAAAATCTTCGTTGGAGGCATAGCCTACTCCCAATCGCAACTTTTCGATGCCTTTTGGCGAGGGCTGCGACGGCGAGTCGGAGGACGCCATCTTCGTCTTCTGTTTGCATAATTAATGAACTCTAATTAATATTCATTATTGTCTGCTGACCAAATTTCTGTATAATTCGGCAAGCATTTGCTTGCCAAATAACCACTTCCATAACTGACCGATAATGTCATGGCAGTCGGGGCATCCTCTGTGTCACATTGCTTCTAAAAATATGCAGATTAGGCCAGAGGTAGTCGAATTATTGAAGGGTGTGCGCCTGTACCGGCTGCAGTAACTTAGTTACGGCGGCTGTCCCTCGATGCCACTTGACATTATGGCCGTCATGAAAAATGGCGTCTTTTATATCTCGGTCACTCAGCCGCTGTTGCGAATCTGGAGAGAATCAGAAATGGAGCACTACACAGCGGAACAAAACGGCTGGCTGCGCAAGACTACGACTTTCTCTCCCAAGTGGTCAAGGCAACAGGCTACTGTGCGTTTGTAAAAACTTGATCATCAATCGATGTGGATTCGTTTTTATTTCAAGTTCGCTAGAGACAGAAAGATACAAAAGTTGACGTGTGAAAAAGACAGAATAGTCTGGAACTTCGACCTTAGAGGTGAACATATATGAGGTGTGAGCAATGACGTAGGCCTACGGACGTGTGCCGGAAGTGTGCTAACATTTCCTAAGAAGACGCGATTATTTGAGAAACATTACATGTACAGTACATTGTTATAGGGCATACATAACGCAAGAAGTCATTCGTCTGAGGAGCAAAGATGAAGGATTTTGACATCACCAGCCAAAAGGCGGCGCCGAATCAACCAGCAAGCCTCGTCATACCTCGCCACTTCTAGCGAGATCTCGCTCGAGAATCTGTCTTCTGGTGGTCCTACCACCAGGACCACCTCCGTGACGCGAAGGTGAGAGTGTACATGGTGTAGCTTTGGAAGTACTCGAAAGTGAATTGATAGTCACGTGCTCGATGTTTACATTTTGACGCCGTCCACTTTGACCAATCAGATTCCAGATGACGGGCTTCGGCCTCAGGCGTTCAGTTCCTCCGCATGCGCGAAAGGCTACGCATTATAGGATTCATTACAAAGTGCGTGGGATTAGCTCTGACAAGCCGCAAATTAGATTATGCAGCACGAACATCACCAATGTTTACGATGACCAATACAAGGATCGCATGAAATGAAAATAATTCAGAAACGCAACGACTGATTATTGGTAACCGTTTCTTTTTAACGTTCATAGGCGTAGTACAGTCCTGTGGTGATGGAGAGACTCCAGGCCGTTCATTCCACGGATGTGAGGTCATCAACCACGTTCAACCAAATCGAAAACCTGACCCTCTCTGGACGCGTCACCAAACACGACCGTTTCTGGTGTCCTCTGCTCCGCATCCAAGGGCCGCAGAACAATGATGTCCTCCATTCCAGGGAGGCCGATNCCAATCCGATTCCAGATGACGGGCTTCGGCCTCAGGCGTTCAGTCCCTGCGCATGCGCGAAAGGCTACGCATTATAGGATTCATTACAAAGTGCGTGGGATTAGCTCTGACAAGCCGCAAATTAGATTATGCAGCACGAACATCACCAATGTTTACGATGACCACCACAAGAATCGCATGAAATGAAAATAATTCAGACTGTTATTGGTAACCGTTTCTTTTTAACATTCGTAGGCGTAGTACAGTCCTGTGGTGATGGAGAGACTCCAGGCCGTTCATTCCACGGATGTGAGGTCATCAACCACGTTCAACCAAATCGAAAACCTGACCCTCTCTAGACGCGTCACCAAACACGACCGTTTCTGGTGTCCTCTGCTCCGCATCCAAGGGCCGCAGAACAATGATGTCCTCCATTCCAGGGAGGCCGATAATAACACTGCTGCCATCTGGCGAGATTTCACAGCATGTCATGGCGTCGTCTGGTATGAAGACACCGATACACAAGCCTGGAAAGAGATTCAGGACGTGATTGAGGCTACGTATTCATCCTTAGTCTCGCGCAGCCAGCCGTTTTCTTCCGCTGTGTCGCCAACACAAAATCAGATTCCCCAGATTCGCAACAGCGGCTGGGTGACCGAGACTACATGTAATTCATCCCGCCATCTTGGATTTCTATGGAAATTTCTGCGTGCGCACTTATCTGGTAGGCAAATCTTGTAACCTATCACATATCACACTCGTTTGGTCTGCCTACCAGTTAGATGCGCACGCATGAAATCTCCGTAGAAATCCAAACTGGCCGCGTCTGTTGAACAATGAAAACAATAGGTGGAGTTGTTGAATTCACAGCAGTTACTCATGCAAATACTGACGTGCTCTTCAAAGAAGTCAGACAATCTGGAGATAAATTCCTTGCTGCAGAAGGTAATGTTGCACCTACCATGTTTTACATCCCAGAGTCTCACACTGCGATCATTGCAGGTCGAGTCGTAGGAAACACAGAAGTCTCCACAGTCGGAGAGTGATATCCTGTCGGGGCTGCCGGAGTGACCCGGGAGGGTGAACCTGCAATCGCAAAGAAGCCAACGATTGAAATGCAAGTGACAGACAGATTTTGTAATGTGGTGTGTAGGTTCGATTCCTTGACTAAGAGGCTTCCAAATTTAAAACACGTAGCCGGAACGGAGAGGTATTGAAATCGGAACGAACAGGTTTTTATATTTTTTTTATTTCTTTCACACCTGTGAAACACAATATTCTTACTTGCAGTGCCCTCCCACAAGGTCCCAAACATAGAGGCACCCATTCTCGGCTCCGGTCACTACACACTGGGCATCACCCGAAATGGCCACACACGTCGTATTCGACGCCGGTTTCCACTTCTTGAAGAGTTGCCCTGTTTCGAGATCGTACACAATGATGGCGTTGGTGCTGCTTTCTAATTCCTGCATGGATAAGAGTTCTACGTTTAATAAGGTCAGCGTGACCTAATTTTTCAGGTGACTAGGTCAAGGCCATTATGGGCGGCCATGTTGAAATGGAAATTGGATTAAGTCAGGCAGTGGTGCAATATCTATTTTGGTAAGAGTTGTATACATGTACGTTTAGTGGGGTCAACATGACCTACTTTTTCTACAAGGTCGGCCAGAGAAAGTGTCCCTCGAACAACAGCATTTCTATTGTTTCCCTATTGTTCGAGGGACACTTTCTCTGGCCCACCCTGTAGATGAGTAGACCAAGGCCATTACGCGCGGCCACGTTGAAATCGAAATCGGGCAGTTCTTGCTGTGGCGCAATAATAGTAAGATATTTAGAAAGGAAATGGTAAATATTGGGGTCAGTTGTCTCCGTGGCTTCCAGGCAGACGATTTTAAAATTAAACACCTTTCTGCCGATGTAATTTTCATTATTCAAACAACCGTCACTGGTCACTATGGCAATGAATTCACCCAGTACATCGGCGGCAAACCAAATTATTGAAAACAAATATTGTCCTTCCCAATGTCGCATACGACATCGATATCATATCAACACGAGATCCGCTCCAGACATTGACCCAATCGTATTGGTTTCGCTAAGATTGTTCCTGGTCATGATAGTGTAGATTATTGGCTCCGAAGTAGCTCCGCAGATAAAAAAAAAAAGGTGCATTATTAATTTATTGACTCCAATAGAAGGAGTGTTAGCTTTCTTGAATTGCTTTCGTCACTGATTCGGCGTTATTTTGACTTAACCTCATTCATTTGAAGATAGAATAGAATAAAGCCAACGTTGCGTTAACGGCCACGAGATCTCGCACGCACGAGATTGCGGTCATGATCTCTAGCTGTTTTTTTTCAGCAAAAAAACAGCAATAAGCCAGTGTCTAATTTACCATTTCAATGAAGCACACACACGGAAGAATGATGCGGTCTGCCTAGTACCAAGGTTGATCACGTGACAAGATCTTTGTTACCCCGCAGCAAAATTCAATAAGGTGGACGTTTTATACTCACCCTTGAGACGCAGACGACAAAATGTCCGTCTTGTGTTATGTCGGTCATGGTAGTGATAAATTCATGCTGCTCAATCCTGAGATCATGAATAAGTTTCCTGCTGCAGAGATCCCACACTAACAACGGGAATGGCTTCTGTACCTCGTCCCCACAGACGCAGATCTTCCCGTTCCCACTGACAAACAAACTGTTGAGGAATCTATCTTCTCCTGCTTTGAATGTCGCCGCCATGTCACCGGAAACAATATTGATGACATTGACGTACATCCGGTTTCGTGAGAGAGCCACTACGTGTTGGTTGTCATGGACGCCGTAATATGGCATCTTGACATTCAAAATTCCTTTCAGTTTCGTTTCAAAGCACCCTGTGTCTAAGTTATAAATCTTAATCTCTCGGTTACATAATATTGCCACCTGGTGATGGGAGACATGTTTTATATTCCTCGGTTTTTCGATCCCTTGGATTGTCCGAACGACCTTCAATGTTTGAATATTCCAAACTTTGACCTCGCCACCTCTTGTGTTGACGGAGATTATATGGTTGCGATCATCCTTCAGCCGGTAGAGACCGGTCAAGATTATTTCAGAATCGTACGCATGATCGCGTTTCGTGTTTTTGATGCTCATGATTTGTTCCTTTGACGGGAGTAGACAATATTTTTGTTGCTTTGCGGTGCACAGGCCAAGGATCAGAGGGCTTTGGGTGAGATCGTCACCGAACGTCCGCAAGTAGAGTTGGGCGAACACCTGCGATGGATCGCAAGTGAGCGCATGCGTGGAGGCAACAAGCAAGTCAAACAGGGTTGTGAGGTCAATATCGGTGTCATCGAACCAGAGGAGTTCACTGATGTCGGCAAGAACCCGATGGATTCCAACGCAGCTGATCTGTTCGCATAACCATTCGTAGTCGAAGAAGTTCAACCGGGATTTCTCCCGCATTTTCCCCTCACCAAGTCCCAGCATCAGATGTGGGACTTCCATACGATACCGAAAATCCTGCTTCTCTTTGATTTTCATACCTTGTTCTCTGATACCACGATTCTCTCCCAACAGCTTCCCCTCGAAATATTCCGACACTGTCCTGCAGGTATCATCTACGCTGTACTTCTCCTCGAAGACCTGCTTGAGGTAGTCCGAACTCCATCGCCAAAGTGTAACCCCGTTGAACAAAGTGCACTGCTGCAGGATGTCGCCAAGTGCTAGAAACACGACCCGCCAGAGACTAGAGGAGACCTGTTTGGTTCTGAGGCCTTGCGTGGTTCGTGAAGAAAAGGAAGAAGAGCGTTTATCACAGGTTATTAAGTCGTTTAGTTCAGTGTCGGTGACGCCACAACTGCAGGCCGAAAGGTACCGTAGGGCAATGAAGACAATGTCCCCATAAGTCATCTCTAGAAGCTCAAACAACTTCAGTGACCGCTCCTCGGTGGTTTGGGGTAGTGAGCAACCTGATTCCCCGCACTTCCATTGGCTAACAATATTGCACGCGATCTGAGCGTCGATTGGATAAGCACCAGCCTCGAACGCACTCTCGACCAATCCGCGTTGTTCACGGTTCAGTGTTCTGTTGCACGAGACCAATCTGTTGCATAAGACATCCATGGCGCCGCTGAGGTCGAGTTTTGGCATTCGGAGGAAGAAAGTTTCGTCCGGTATCTCTTCCTGAAACAAAATGGAAGAAATGAATGGACGTTCGAATTTTATTGAAAGCAGCTGTGACCTGTTATTTCACCAAGGAAGGCCAGGGACTGTACCACCAGTCATATGGCACGCCTAACCTGCCGGCTATGGAGAATGTTCTTTATGCAACGTAGGGCGTGGTCAGCAGGCCTACTTGGTTGGGTGGCCAGCGCGTAAATACAGGCCACGTGGTGCATTGAAACGACAAAATGTCAAGCCACACCAGGCAGGATGATAGAGGCCGAAGAAATCAGGGCGTCTTAGCATCGCTCCCAAGCTTGCACGCACAAGGCCTTGTAAGCCTACGTGCGAGCTTGGGAACGATGCTTCAGCATGAGGCCGGAGTGACCTGAACGAATGGTTGCTCGACAAAATTGGGAGTCAAACCTTCAGATCTTCCATCATTTTCGAATCATCTCTGATCGTCACGATCATCCTGACCGTACTCGGCAGCTCGGGCATCATCCACTTCATGCTGAGCGTGTGAGAAGGCAGAAGGTGGTCGACGCCATCCAAGACTATCAGGAGGGGGTAGTCGGCTGGGATGTACTGCAGAAGGCCGGGGAAGGTGGAGGGCAGGTTCTTGATATCCTAGTGAAGATCGAAAGATGTTGTAGTTGCGTGCAAATCACACGATTTTGTTCGTCTACGAAGATATAAATGTGGCTTGCGCACACACACACACGCACGCACGTAATGTGGAAAACAAACTGCCCATCTGTGGCGTCGGAAAGGACCTAGAGTATGACGACTAAAGTGTGTTGATGATTGCATCGAACTGAAGAATGTATTGGCAACGACGCTCAGGATGAAGAGCTTCTTTCAGGCCTACAACACCGGCACGGTATTCTCCACAAAGGATTCTCTTGCGATCTTACCTTCATGAAAGAAGAGGGATGTTGACCGTATAGAAGACATATCTGCTCGCAACAACCGTGCACCACCTGTTCCAGCGTCTGAGACTCTGGTGACGAACCACAAAATCTATAGATGTAGCCAGCCTTTTCCCAAATCTTCAGGTTCTGGCACTGCTTGATCGCCATGGCAACCAAAGCGCTTTTCCCAGATCCTGGTTCTCCGCTGATCACTAGAGGGCGTTTCAAATCCACTTCCGTTTCGGGATGGCCGTTGTTGATGTAACTTTGGAGTTTGTTCAAAAGGTTTTCTTGGCCGTAGAAATTCTCGGTGTATGTTTGACAGAGTTGCATATGGTGTAGGATTTCGGTGTGGAGGCGATCTGATATTCCTGAAAAGCAACAAGCGTAACCTCTGACAAACCCCTTCAGAATTTGCTCTGGTGCAAAGTCACGTTGGCCTAAGATCACCCTATACAGTTTCTGACCACTCCTCGTTTTACCCGCGCTCCGGAATGGGCTATGTGACATGGAAGGGCGGTCTGGGCCCGAGCGGAAAGCATGGTGACGAAACTCATTTGGTTGGTAAGAAATGCGTGTCAGGCGAATTAGGCTTCGGCACTGGCAGGTTGCTGACAATCCATACACTCACCTGTTGGCGGCGACTGCCCCTTTTGTTCCTGATCGGCTTCGATCAAACCGTTGATCAACTGCAGCGCCAACTTCTCAAAGGAATCCGCCAGCGAGATGAGCTGCGCTTCGTGGTTCTTGTTGTCATGAGAAACGCCTCCATCTGTCCAAACAACGGAGTAAGCCATCTGCCGTTTTGGCGAAACCCGCTCCTCCAACCCACTTTTGACCGTCTGAATTTTATCTTGAGCATTTTTATCAAGGCCTGCGTCGCGTATGTCCCAGAATTTGTTGCAATTCTTCCCGTCGAGAGTGTCAGGTCTGTCCTTAAAAGTGCGCTTGATCCATATGACAGAATCTACCGGCACGCTCTTGGTAAAAATGACTTCTTCTAATTCATACTCGAAGCCTGTAAAAGAAGCAAAATAATGGAAATTCTTGCAAAAGCTTGCCGAAGATGACAGGTATCTACAGAAGCAACGTACCGAACACGAAGAAGATCATCCAAGCACGTTTTAATAGACCCCGAACACAATCGGCCTTGCATTCAGTGGCATTGGTGACTTGCCCAGGAGTAGGCCAATTCCCTGCACCATACCACATACAATTTGGCCTCCGTTTTGGGCCGTGCAAGACAGGCGTCCGAGGGCCTTTCCTGTTCAGGATTGGAAATGGAGTCTGTCACTGGAGGAACACGTCTTACTCGCCTGATTTGAAGTATCTATCCTGCTGGTCCTTCATCATGGAGGAGTACAATATACTGGAGAGTTGTCCCTCCGTTTCCTCCCATTCTTTCTGAGCCCCTTTGTGGGCCTCCACATCAGCGTCGCCATATTTCGGAATATGTGTCCTGATTGGTTGCAGGATATAAGATGGCGGCAGGTGATTGTCATCCAGACAATACCATTGGTTGAGCAAATCCTTGTGTTCACTGACGGCGAGGTCGCTTAGGATACACTCGAAATCTTCTGCTTGGATTCTCACGGGGCATTTGAACATGCCTATTTTTTCATTGAAAAAGACCTGGAAAGGAAATGGACACACGTGTACTACCATTTTTGGATGCGAATTTTGGTGAGAACGGTTCCATATTTCGTTTGACGGTGAACTACCCACTGGTTTCCGGTCTGCACCTAGGGGCTTAGGAATACGTTTGGCTTCGCCTCGCAGCCCAACCGAAGCCAAGGGGCAGAACCTCAATCCATAAACTTACCACATACAAAGAGGTCACTGAGCTATCCTGACATCTTTCCAACGTGTTCAAGCACACTTTCTTCACAGCCTCGCTTTGGAAGTTCTCGTCTGCTATGGCCCAGTGAGGGTCCAAAATCTCTAAATAGTATCCACGATTTGCGCAGTGAGTGACGAGGTTTTTGTAGACTCTCTCATGGAACATATCTCTCTCGACGTCATACTCTGAAAAATGGCGCGACGATGAGAGGTCAAGTTACCAAGGGGTACCTATGTAGCAAATATGACAAACTACATTTGGGAATGTAGGAGGGTGAAGCCTGATGCATGGCTGCAAAGGTTGATCTACAGGTAGAAGTTAACGCATTTTTTCATTTACATGTGGTGAGAAACGGGACATTGCTGCAGTGTGCGCAATGAGGCGATTGCCCCACATCGCCGTCATCAGGAGTAGATAATCTCCTCCTGCCTTTATCCATCAAGCATAATGTGAGCCGATGGCCTGTCTCTCTCTACGAGTACGATACAAAACAATGGCGGTGACGTATTCTCCTCAAATAGTCCCCGTGCCTTGATCACTAGCTCATACAACTTGTTGGATCAAGACGGGAATTGTCAAAGAATGGTTTCCATGGAAATGAGGAATGCATAGAATTAGATATCAGCGGGGGCAGAGAGACAAATATGATAGCATTTGAGTTTGAAGATTAACCCTGCATCAACAACGAGGGGGTCGGACTCAGCCCGAGGTGAAGAAACGACACGCCGGTTTCCTCCTGCAACCGCAGGAATCTGATCGTTTATGATGGCCGACGAACCCTCAAAATGCATTCTCAACTTAAAGCTCGAAACTGGGCCAAATTACGGTATTTTGCGAAGAACGACGGAAAGACCCGAAGTGATACGAATGGAAGATTTCGGTGTTTTGCGAAGAACGACGAAAACACCCGAAGTGTTACGAATGCCTCAAGAATCAGAACCAAACTGGACATGATAAAAATATTGAATGAAAAACTCGTTGGAAATACATGTATTCTTGAGGAGAACAAGATGGAAGAAGAACACGGCCGCACATCGAGAATCGGAGTAAAATGACGTAAGGATTGCGGGTTACCCGAGAATCCTAGGTTGACGCATGAATGACGTCATCGTATTCTGTGTGTATTAAGACATCGTTGTCATGGTTTAATTTGTAACAGGATCATCAAATTGCATTAGAAAAGAAACGTCCCAGGTCATGATGACGCATCTGAAAATGCTGCCAATTTCCCAAGAGGATATTTTTTCACAACTCGAACCTGCGTGACCTTTAAAATATTATCCTTTGATGTGCAAACTGATTAATTTCACACCTCTTCATCGCATCAGCAACTCGGGGCACTTTACTTGATTGGTGGCCACTGTGACATTTCCTCAGTTGCTAAGCAACGTTATCAAATGATACAGATCTTCGTTGCTTCCCTAACTATCAAAAAGAAAGCGACACGGAGAGTTACGTGAGGTAGTAGGTAATCTCACCCCGGGGATTTCTACACCTGGGCCTTGAATATGATGTAATGAAAGTCGGTGAAATTAAAGGAGAAAATAAAAAATTAATGAAAATTAAAAATTAAAGGAGAAATTCAAAAATTAAAGGAGAAATTCAAAAATTAAAGGAGAAATTCAAAAATAAATGAAAATCAAAAATTAAAGAAGAAATTCAAAAATTAAAGGAGAAATTCAAAAATAAATGAAAATCAAAAATTAAAGAAGAAATTCAAAAGTTAATGAAAACTAGGCCAACCCACGTCTAAACTGACTGAATCTGACGCCACTGCTGGTGTCATTTTAAGTACGAATTTTTGCGGACGCGAAATCGCTCGAGCAAAATGGCAAAAAAGCAGAACATGGTATGTCGCAGGGTGGACCTGTCAAATGTTGTTACATAGGCCTAGCTGCCCCTCCGCAACCCCTGCGTTTTTAGCAAAAATGGGCCGTTAGCGCAATGGTTCGCGTTCAAAAAAGGATATTTGTTAGAACGACCCGACAACCGTGTACTCACCAAAGGGTAGAGTGACGATGTAAAGATAAATGACCTTTGACCTCGGCCATGAATATTCATCATCCAATCGTCCGCAGAGTACGTTTCTGATCTCAGGTTGGTAGGTGTCGACGCTGGGAGGGCAAGGCGCCATCGCGTTGCTATCGACGCAGATCGGCGACATGACGCCTGTTGCCGTCTGGTAGTTGTCACATACAGATTCCTGGGTGACCGTAGAAATCTTGTATTTTGGCGTTTCATTTCGTTTCTCTGTTGGTTCCGCCTTTGCAGGAGCGAGGGCGGCCGACTGAGGCTCTGGAATAACAGCCGGTGGCTCCGCGGCCGTCTCTTTTGGAGCATTCTGCGGAGGTGACGGAGCTGTTTCCTGCTTCTCCGTGTGCTGGGTCGGATGAACAGTCCTAAACAAACAAAGCACTTGACATTTATCCCAACAAAATGGACATACACGAACAAAGCCTGGCCAATAATTCTCGCACAGCCAACAGACGCGCAAAAAAAACACGATGTGATCCGATCGAGTCGGGAATGTGTTTTTTAAATGCAAGTCCAGAGGATTCTCAAAAAAGCATCAGATTTAGGCCTACTGATGGACGAGATAACAGCGTTTTTTCAGTAGCAGATTCATTTCTTGATACATGACTCGACCCTGCATCCACAAACTTCCCTTTAAAGTGCCACTGTATGCATGAGAGGTATGCCTCAGTGCCCTCCCCTGGCGTCGGAATCGGGAACCAACGTGATGACTGGTGCCCTGTCCAATCCATACGAAGCCAGTGGTAACACCTGGGATAGACTGATATTATGTCGAATTCTTAGCTGACAAAAATGGCTGCCATCCTTTTCATCACAATTTGAGAAGTTCAACGCGCTGTTACAGTGTGACTAACCCTTCGTCAAGTGAGGTACCATGCGTCAACTCATTCTTTCATGTGTGGCAACAATCTCAATGCCTAATTGGCAGCTTAGATCATTCAAATAGATAGATTTCAACAGTCTTCTCGAACATGCATAAACGAGGTTGCCTAAAGGGCGAAGGTTACGTCGGCCACCACGAGACAGAAAACCTAAGGCTTCCTTTACATAGAAGTATACGGTATACGAAAACGCCGGTTAACAAAGGCTTCGAATGGATCACGACCGTGAAGCCATTGTTAACCGGCGTTTTTGTATACCGTATACAACTGTACTTCTATGTAAAGGAAGCCTTATGCATGCAATGGGGGCGCTTTAAACTTTACATGAGTAAAGGGCACAATGTGACGTCGCGCTGTCATGGATCGGGCTGCCATGGTACAATATGACAAAATTACAGAATTTAGTAGAAAGTGCTAAGTCTCCAAGGAGACACACCCTACACCTTCAACCATGCAGTATATATACTCCGATGGGACATTAGTTTCTATCAACATACGGTTCTATTAGACTGATTTAGTGATATTAATGTTGAACCAGTGTTGGTAACATTAGTTCTATTGTACTGGAATCCTTTCCCTCGGTTCCTGCATCTCAAACTCACCAGGATTATCATGTTGTCATGGTTACCGATGAAATATCGTGATACTATAGACGTCAGGTAACTCCAAACGATTCTGCCGCCAACGTACGTCTTCACACTTAAAGGGGATCATCTCAGGGTCGTATTCATAAAACGGTTCTATCGTTAGAACCGTCTTAGGCCGGTTCCAAGTGTGCTTCACCAGTACACTTGGAACCGGCCTAAGACGGTTCTAACGATAGAACCTTTTTATGAATACGACCCTCAGAGATTAATAGAGTTTTCGCCTTTAGCCTAGCAAGGTTTTATGAATAGTGGCGTTGATCGCTTGCGGCATCGCCCTCACCTCGCCTAGTGTGCTGCCCGCTTTAAAAGCAATCTTTTGACGCCATCCACTCTTTTGATTCCACCTTTTACTCCACTTTCTGATTTCCTCGGTCTAAAATTTCTCCATCCGTTCCCACTCAAGAGTCCTGTCACAGGTCTATTCACCACTCACTTAAAGCGCCCCCCCCCCTCCATCGACGATGTACCCGACAAAGCTTTGCCATCCATTGCATCCATTGATCCATTTCTGATATCATTCTCTTGATAAAAATACAACATTCACTATACCACCAAGGACGTCCGCGGGCTTCCTTCGGTAATGGATTTTCCCTGTTCGCTATTAAACATTTCATTTTCGATGCTATAACCACAGGTGTTCGCCTTTGAGTTGCTGTCGTGCTCTATTCCATTTTCCGAGCACCATTACACATGTCAGCTATTTTTTACTTTCGCCGATCTGTCAGAGTCATTGCGTTATCACCAGCGGGGAACCGACGCTAGCACAACGTGATTTTTCCTGTTTTGTTTTATGTGGCAAAGGTCGACGGTCTGCATTCGCTGACAATTCGAATTACCAATTCTAAAATGCTTAGTTATGAGCACCAGTAATTTCATTGGAAAATGCATTAGCCTCTTTTTTGGATGCTGAAATCCTGATACCGACACAACCACGCCCTGCTGGGTGGGTATAAATTTGGAAGCGCCTCTGGTTTGGGCCTCATTTTCGATACACCCGACGGATTTTGGTTACACAGTCAATGACCTCCGGTGTAACAGTAAAGAATGTTCCGCTGTCAAATATGTCCGCTTCAATTGTTCCATAACTGATTCTTAAAAGGTGCATAGCTAGGGAAACCAATCGCCAGCGATTCTAGACTGCAAAAGGAATCTTTTAGTTTTAGGACAGTTTTTCCTGAGGACATTCTTTCCTTTCACACCGGCTGCGTCGTAGTAAACATCACAAGGCCAAGTTGGGAAAGCTCTTCGTATCATACATTTAAAGCGCCACTGTATGCAAAATGTTGTCTATCTCTTGGCGGCTGACGTAACCTTTGACTTTGAGGCAACCTCGTTCATAGGTTTACAGACACGATGAATGTGCACCCTATACCATCCCCGCAGCGCTTATTCTCGGTGACGAGATTGATCATGATCTTGTATATCAGGACGTTCAATGCATTCTCGATAAAACTCTTCAAATCTATCTAATTGAATGATCTATAAGTTACCAATTAGGCATTGAGACTTTGCCATAGAGAATGAGTTGAAGCATGGTACCCTACTTGCTGAAGGGTTAGTCACGCTATGACAGCGCGTTAACTTGATGAAAAGGATGGCGGCCATTTTTGACAGCTAAGGTTTCGACATGGTATCAGTCTAGCCTAGGTATTAGCACTGGTTATGTACGAGTTGGACAGGGGACAGGACACCGGTCTTTTCACGTTGGTTCCTGAATCCGCCGCCAGGGAAGGGATAGTGAGGCATACCTCATGCATTCCGTGGCACTTTAACAGCCAACATATTCATGCAAAATTTGCGTAACTGATGACGAAAACAGGAGTATGTTGTCGTCATGGCAAACAGTGGTAATGAGGAGGAAACAATTCATCGCGGTTTTCACAGACTCAGGATCAAGAAACCACGCAGCTAACCATTCATTACGCGTTGCCATGGTTACCATCGTGTCAACAAATTAGCCATCTCCATATTCCAGTTTATTGTTGCAGAAGAATATTATGCTCCAGTGTCTATTATTATTGTTTCCTATTGTCCTGAGCACCCTGTTATAGTTCATATCTAGGTTTGATTGTGAAAGAAATGTTTGTAGCGAGATTGACCAAAGCCATCAAGCCTAGTTGCTCGCTTATGAATTTTCCATAAAAAATACATAATTGACAATTTTGTATTCTGGAAAATTCACAAGAATTAATATCCAGTCATGCAATTCTGGTATTGCACATTTGTTTACTTTTGTAGTCAAAAGTAAACACTTATGTGCAATACCAGAACTGCATCACTGGATATTATTTCCGGTAATACTTAACATTAAAAGCGCTCAGCTATAGGGCAGTCAAGCGTCGGAAAGGAGTGGCGGAAGGGGATTGGTGGAAAGGGCAACTACCTCCCCCTCATGCCGCAAAGTAATTTTGAGTGTTTTCAGGATAGGATAATGCATTAGTCATTAGGCCTAGTAGTAGTTGCCCCCCCCCCCCCCCNCCCATAATAGTGTTATAAGTATCACAATAGATGATGAGTTGGCGAAGGAGACAACCAGCAAAGGTGAGAATTGCTGTGTCGATCGCTGGTGGAGAAATTTCACTCCAGAATCGAACCATCGACATCAGATGTGAGAGTTGCCGATATTTCACTAGCGCACGCCGATGAACCTTTCGCCGTTCTAAACAGTCCAGCAGAAGTGATTGCCATTGGCCAACTGTTTGTCAAATTCTGATTTATTAATTTTCCAAGTGAAATCTGCAATCAGCGAAACGCTTTTTCTCCGCAATAACTGGTTCCCTGGACATGTTTACTCATTGGGGAATTGGTCGAACCTGTGTGCATCAAGCGATGATTATTGCATAATCAGTGCCCTGAATCCGATCAGACATGTCAGATGCCGCGCGAAAGGAGATAGACCTAAATGTGCACAACCAGGCTCCGGTTTCTTTCCATCTCTCTACGTCACCCAACGAAGTTGTTTCTGAGCTTACCATGCTTACGTCACATGACATACACCTTCAATAATTAGAGGGGTTCCGAGATCACCCGCTAACGGTAACACCGAGTTACGCTAGGCTACTTGTGATGAAGACAAACTGTCAGTTGCGTTTACGCTTTACGGTAAACCTGCAGTCTTATTAAAAAAACACGAGAACTGGCAGATGACTACCCATATACGGTATAATATTAAAGGGGAACTTACGCCTTTGGTTTGTCTGTTAGACTCTCTTTACTCCCGCTAGGTGACACTGACGAGCACGCGGAACCCATCTCTACAAGTTGCTGTAACTATTGTATTCCATGAATTTTAATTTTTTCCGCCTTCCCAATCATCGTACCGTTGGTCTCCCACGTTAGGGGAGTTGAATTAGCCGTGAAGAGTTGGTAGAAAGTGCTTCCACTTCCTCAGATCAAAATAACACGGACTTGTCCCGAACTGAGCGCGGAAAATAGAATACAAGACAACGCACTGCTTCTGACGCCGCGTGGGTAGGCCTAGGCCTGCATCTCTGGCACAATGCCCCGTTTTAAAATCCAATGAAATCCTTTGCCAACTACAGGTGACATATGCTAGTCAGTGTTTAACGAGAAAGACAAGGATTATGAGCCGCCGTCACAATACCCTATATCGTAGTGGCTTCCTGTCGCCATGGCAACGAAATTGCTGGTAACCAGTTTCGATGTTGTAACGGCGAGTACGCATGCGTCAACTGTTCAACCAAAGGTCCCCTTGTTGTTCGAATGTTCTAAAATGGCTTGCAAGGACAGTCACAGCAATGGAGGATACTAACCACAGGAATCAAAGTCCGGTGTAACATCTGATAGTGTTTCTAGACGTCAATGTTTCCCCTTACCGTATATTGTTTGGGAAACACTGGTAGAGGGTCCAGGTACAATTTGTGAAAATAGATATGTAAAGTCTGGCAACATCTATCTTCGACCTAATGGAATGCGGAAGTAATGTAATGTGACAGAGCTTTGCGGTTTTTAATCATGCCTGTCGATCACTTGTGGTCGTTCCCCGATTGTTCGCGTTGTCCACCGGTCATTCAATAGCCGCGTGTGATTAAAGGTCCGTGGAAAATCCAACGATCAATTTCCTAACTTCCGCATTCCATTAGGTCAAAGATAGATGTTGCCAGACTTTATATGAAACGAAAAGAATGAATAACGTATGAAATATAGTGGACAGACCTCTCAGATGCTACCACGAAATTTAAGACAACATAAAAACCAAACATAGGCCCAGCTAATGATAATAATTATGTTCGCACAGTTTATTAGTCCATATCTACATTATAAGTAATAATTATACAACGTCGGTAAAATAAAATTCTGATTTTGTTCCCATGCAGACTGGTACAGAAAACTTTCAATCAAGTGCAACCAACGGAATCAAAACTAAGCCAAACGTTTCATTTTCAATGGCAAACTGCCAAATGAACAGACACACCTAACGGATGGCTCAATAAAAATGTTCAGTAAACAGACCCCCACTTGCTTTATTATAGTTCTGGGACATTTTCATTTGACCACACTGTAGTTCACTCGACAAAAGGCGTAAGAGATAGGATATGTAGCCGGCATAACGCAGCCAAATACTCTCGACTCAAATCTTTGTCCACAATTACACGTTCCAGTAACATAATACCAAGGAACTGTTCGGCTCGTTGCTCCAACTCAAGAGACAGCTCTCTCCTCAACAAAGCAGTTACCATCAGAGCAGAGGTGCTACATTGGGAAAGTGATGCATGGAAATGACAAATCAGAGGTCAAGGTCACTGCAGCCAAAAGACGGAAACAAATGTAGCACCATCACTGTACGTGTACCTCACTGATCCACAGGGGCTAACTGTGACCAGAGATTACAGGGATGCCACTGACTGACCACCTGGAACCATCATTCAAGGGTTCACAACGCTAATAGCCTTCAGACCCCATTCTTGATATTTGAAGACGCCGACTTACTGACACTCCTGAATAAGTGATGAATGTCTGTACTTGGTTGTCACTGGTCGGACCAGCGACCTCCAACTCTTTTTTGAGGCTGATACCACTGAATGATTGAGTGAAGGTTATCACTGATACATCAGTTTTGAGCTGATACCACTGAATGATTGAGTGAAGGTTATCACTGATACATCAGTTTTGAGGCTGATACCACTGAATGATTGAGTGAAGGAGTTGGTTATCACTGATACATCAGTTTTGAGGCTGATACCACTGAATGACTTAGTGAAGGTTATCACTTATACATCAGTTTTGAGGCTGACACCACTCAATGATTGAGTGAAGGTTATCACTGATATATCATGTTGTGCGACAGGGAATATTTATCAAGAAATGAGAGGAGATGATACGAGGAAAGCCCCTAAAATTCACAGCCAAGCCTCTCCATGCACAACTAAGATGGGATATATCTTACATGCTCGTGGAGCATATGTACTAGTAAATTATAGGCCTACACAGTGTGTCCAAAAAGAACTTCAAACACTATTTCACAGAAATCAGTCAATGTTCTTTAATATAAGATGAAGATTGGACTAAGCCAGGAGCTACGAGTAAATTAAGTATGTTAAAAGTATAGCATTGCAATACAGAGAGCATGTTATGTGAAGCATTGATATTTAAGATACTGGTATTGAATTCAGAACCGTGAGCTCTGACTTGGCTCACTATTAGCTCTGTCGATAATATTGGGAGATTTGTTTGTAATGTAGGAGGAAACTAGAATGCCCAGAAGCCATATTCATAAAGCAACTTAAGTCTAGTGTGACACTTATCCTTTGTTCAACAAAAAAGATAAGTATCACACTTTGACTTAAGTATGTTGATGAATATGGACCCTGAAGCCTACTCTGTCACTGTCACCCTCTCACACAAGATACCGTGTCCGACCAGGAATCGAACCCAGAACCTCAAAGGTGACAGGTGCTAGTCATTTCCACTGCACCACTCCGACAGCCGAACATGTGATAATAAGACCTGATAATGAAGACACTATTTGAAATTCTTATCAGGTCAGCAAAGTCATCAACTTTTTTTTGACTAGGGGGTTTATGACAGTATCCATATCTTTTGCAGAAAATCCTGTTAGTTTCATCTTGAATGTGATTTTCATGACTGAAAGACCTACCCGGTACCATTTTCCTATTTCTAACCTCTAGTAAACAAGTCCTTGTTATTCAATGACTAGCCTAGTACACATCAAATCAAAATGCATCCAGGGTGCATGGCTGTGTTCAACTCCAGTGAACCTGCCACCGTAATACTGGTACAGATGCATCTCACCTGACTGATTAGGTATAGCCATTAATTGGGCTAATAAAATCCATTTATCTGATTATCTTGACGTGTGGTCACTAAAGTGCATTAGACATTCCCACACAAATCACAGCAAATCAAGATGAAGCGTAAATCACATGGATACTGACCTCATCGACATTTCTTACAAATTCTCTGTCTAAATGCTGACCAAATAGACACATATGGTCAGTCATAACTTAGCAACTAAAGGAATTTGTCCCAGAAGCCTATCTTTGCAACGACAAAGACAGTTGAGTTGCTATGTATTTTTTAATCAAGTTTGGTATCAAAATCATGGTTCTCCTCCCGGTATTATTTTCTTGCAAAAGGAATTCACGGGTTGAAGTTTTCACGAAATAAAGCTGACCTCAGTTGGGGGACATTTGCAGTGAACATAAATCGTCTAGTAACTAACACAGGATAAACACACACGGACGGACGGACTGGGGACACCATCACGTGCAGTTGTAGTACATTGAGAGACAACTACCAGTATCAAATGTGACTCACTCTTATGTGGTTACAGTGGAAAAGGTTGAAGGCTTTACTACTAAAATGGCTGTCTCTGTGGGTTTAAAATACTTGTAGTTCTGGACAGCAAAAATATTTGAATGAACTGACAACCAAATGGTAATCACTTGTGACAAGCGCCTGCTCTTGGTGGAGCAAGTCACTAACGGGATTTTTCACCACAGGCAAATGGTTGGCTAGAAGCCATGTGTCTCAACTTTTGAGGAAATTTGCAACGGAAATGATAAAGAATGAAGAAGTTTTCTCAAAATGAGTTCTTCCAATCCATCAATTCGTGGATTAAATATGTCTGCGTGCGCTTGATCATGATGCTCAAGCTAAAAATGTGGCAATGGGTCATCTGAATAAAGATTAGCAAATGCTTTTACTTGATTTGTACAGCATTGCCTAGTGCATTTGTATTGCAAAAATCAAGTACACGCATTTACTAGTCTTTTTTCATATGACCCAATGAGTGGGTCGATGAATGTGATTTTCATGACTGAAAGACCTACCCGGTACCATTTTCCTATTTCTAACCTCTAGTAAACAAGTCCTTGTTATTCAATGACTAGCACACATCAAATCAAAATGCATCCAGGGTGCATGGCTGTGTTCAACTCCAGTGAACCTGCCACCGTAATACTGGTACAGTTGCATCTCACCTGACTGATTAGGTATAGCCATTAATTGGGCTAATAAAATCCATTTATCTGATTATCTTGACATGTGGTCACTAAAGTGCATTAGACATTCCCACACAAATCACAGCAAACCAAGATGAAGCATAAATCACGTGGATACTGACCTCATCGACATTTCTTACAAATTCTCTGTCTAAATGCTGACCGAATAGATACATATGGTCAGTCATACGTTAGCAACTAAAGGAATTTGTCCCAGAAGCCTATCTTTGCAACGACAAAGACAGTTGAGTTGCTATGTATTTTTTAATCAAGTTTGGTATCAAAGTCATGGTTCTCCACCCGGTAGACTTATTTTCTTGCAAAAGGAATTCACGAGTTGAAAGTTTTCACGAAATAAAGCTGACCTCAGTTGGGGGACATAAATTGTCTAGTAACTAACACAGGATAAACACACACGGACGGACGGACTGGGGACACCATCACGTGCAGTCACAGTACATTGAAAAACAATACCGGTAATCAAATGTGACTCACTCCTATGTAGCAACGGTGGAAAGGGTGAAGGCTTTACTACTAAAATGGCTGTCTCTGTGGGTTTAAAATACTTGTATTTCCGGACAGCAAAAATATTTGAATGAACTGACAACCAAATGGTAATCACTTGTGACAAGCGCCTGCTCTTGGTGGAGCAGGTCACTACAGAATTTGTCACCACAGGCAAATGGTTGGCTAGAAGCCATGTGTCTCAACTTTTGAGGAAATATCCAACGGAAATGATAAAGAATGAAGAAGTTTTCTCAAAATGAGTTCTTCCAATCCATCAATTCGTGGATTAAATATGTCTGCGTGCGCTTGATCATGATGCTCAAGCTAAAAATGTGACAATGGGTCATCTGAATAAAGTTTAGCAAATGCTTCTACTTCAGATTTGTACAGCATTGCCTAGTGCATTTGTATTGCAATAATCAAGTAAAAGCATTTACTACTAGTCTTTTTTCATATGACCCAATGAGTGGGTCGAGAAATCACAGAAATGACTACAAAAAAAGTAATTCGTGATTATCTCCAGTCAATATCACATTTTGCTGCGGAATACTTGACGAACAATAAGGAAAGCAATGTGAAGTCTCGCACACCTGAAGATATTTTTACACTTTTTATGTCCTCAACAAGCAGGACAGACGCACAAATTGATTACACAGTGAACTTTTTAATCTCGAATAAGA
>NMRB01002853.1:0-58908 GCA_002633025.1 Notospermus geniculatus
CAATTCGGGAGGGAAGAAAGGGAAGTGAATCAATGATGATGACATTGGCGGGCTAATGCGAGGACCGCAGATGTTTCCAACTGTGGTTTCATTGGCTCGCATTGCTGGCCATTCATGCCGAGAAATTGGTCCATTGGAATGGTAATACTGATTATTCGTTTCGCGTTTGTCTGGTTCTTGACGTGGAACTGGGGGATTGCGATATTGTTAGACCGGATAAGAATCTTAGAATGGAGTTAGGATGGCAAATAGTCAGATCTGTCGGCTATCAGGGACAAGTTTGGTCAACAATCTGTTGTGTCCCTTTTTAGCCCACTCGGCCACAAGGCACAGAAGGGCTTATGCTGTGCTTGGGGTTGTTGAGTGGTGGTCTCATGCGTCAGTCCGTACATACTGTCAAGTCAAGTGGGCACTTTTTCTGGCCCTTGTCTCCCTGTGTCAGGACAACTCATCTTCTTACAGCTCGTCACCCTTGCCAGACTTTTAACTACTCGTCACCCTTGCCAGACTTTTAACTACCGTAATGTTGTCAAAGGATATGCATTAACCTGATCAACGTTGGTAATTTTCCGTACGTGCCCTTCTGAATGTGAGATGTGGACATTTTCTTCCCCTAATGAGGTAAAAGAAAATTTGCAGTAAAGAAGTGTGTATGTTCATGACGTCTGCTAAAGAAAAACAACGTCGGCAACCGCATGATGTCGATTGAACAGAGCGGCAACAAAGGTGCCATTTTGATTAAGGACGCTGATCTTTAGGGGTTTGTAATGATTAAATAGGGAAGAAAAGAGACTCAAAGGTGTGGGGTTTATTTTATCAGAGGAGCCGTCTTTGGAAGTTCCCGAGTTACTGCAACTCAATCAGGGAGTTGGAAAGAGCATTATGGGGTCGCGTAGAGAGTGGGTGTTCGTGTCGCAAACAAAGTCTGATGAACTTTTGTTTGGTGAAGTCGGTTCTCAGAACTCTTGAAGGCAGAAAATGGTTTGTGTTGAAAGAAATCCGCTTTCAAGTATTCTCTGCAGGCAGACCACAATTTGTGAATAAAGACCCACCCAGTCTGCTTTTCCAGTTGAAAAATGTGGTACCAGTATTGCGCAAGTTCTGAATTTACACTCTCCTTCAACGAGACTTCACTTCAAAAGTGTCCCAGAAATCTCTTGTTCTTCAGAATTTCCCAACCAGAGTCTGTGTTTATTTTGTGACTGCGTCACCGTTCAATCTGAAACCTGGTGATCAATAAATCGAACAGTGATTATGACAACATCCCTGCCTACTAATTATCCGATTGGATATAATCCGTCGTGACAATCCCGCAGTGAATGAGCACACAGACGTGATTGGTTCTATTGTCGCCATGGCACGATACTTGATAATATTGCGGTTAATCTGATCAGTGACAGTTTTGTCATAATGAGAGCGTTAATGCAGAAAATGACTGATCAATAACTGACCGTGGTCGTCAGTCTTGGGTATACATGTGATTAGAAGTTCTCAGGAGGAGCGCAAATGTCAGATTGGTGTAGCGGAATTTTAAGTCCTGCCTCCTCCAAAGTTGTGGGTTCAAGTCCCACTCTGAGCCATATGTTTGAGCTACTTTCTCAGGGAGTTGAACTTATCTCTCGGTATTCTGGTTTCCTCCTGCATTTTATTTGATCCATGGCCTTGTTTTGATTTACTTGAGTCAGGATGCTGTCCACAGACCAATCTGTCTTAAAATATGAAGTGTTTCAGCTCAGCTAACAAAGTCAGCTAAGCTAGTAGAATGGGTAAAACCTTGCAAAGTGATGTCCCCGACTTGTGTTAAAGTGGCACGCTTTGTAACTGCTGCAGCTACAGCCTTCTTTCTTGGTTTCAATAATGAATATGTGACAAGTTTTACTTCAGCATGGTTGGCTGTGTGTGCTTGTTCCCTCAACGTCCATCTCAGCTGAGTGCCAGGCACTTGGCCTCTTGTTGTTGATGGCTAAGTAAAATACATCATCTCTAACCTGTTTTCTATTCTTTCTCTTTTCAGGTTATACTGGAACTCACTGTGAAGTAAAACTAGAGAATCTTTGTGATCTGAACCCCTGCAAGAATCAGGGGACATGCATCGGAAACAGTTCAAGTTACACGTAAGCAAACATTTTTGACGTAAGCCAAGTTTCCTGTTTCTGGTATCAGACTAAATATACCAGGTTCATCGTTGCCAATTCTGTTGTTCTCATCTGTGCCGTTCTTCTGAAGTATTGACCCTTTCACGCCGGAGACAATTTGAGGAAAAAGTGGCAATGACACAAAAAAAAGTTCTAGAGACCCTGACACATAGGTATTCATTGGAAAGTGCTCAGTGAGAGCTTTCCAATGAATACCTATGTGACAGCGTTCAGTTAATTCGCTGTCATTTTGAATGCATGTTCAAACTTCACCAGCTATCCAACATAGTGCACAATTGAAAACGACACACAAAATGATAGTAAACATAAAGTCGTCGCCGAATTTCGCAAATTTTCGACCCCAACCGGGGGTCTTCCTCAGGCACTTTCTAGTAGAGATTCATTTCTGGGATCTCTACTACAAAGTGCCTTAGGAAGACGCCGATTGGGGTCGAAAATTTGCAAAATTCGGAATGGCACGATACTTGATAATATTGCGGTTAATCTGATCAGTGACAGTTTTGTCATAATGAGAGCGTTAATGCAGAAAATGACTGATCAATAATTGACCGGGATTCATCAGTCTTGGGTATACATGTGATTAGAAGTTCTCAGGAGGAGCTCAAATGTCAGATTGGTGTAGCGGAATTTTAAGTCCTGCCTCCTCCAAAGTTGCGGGTTCACGTCCCACCTGAGCTACTTTCTCAGGGAGTTGAACTTATCTCTCGGTGTTCTGGTTTCCTCCTGCATTGTATTTGATCCATGGCCTTGTTTTGATTCCATTGAGTCAGGATGCTGTCCACAGACCAACCTGTATTAAAAGATGAAGTGTTTCAGCTCAGCTAACGAAGTCAGCTGAGCTGCTAGTAGAATGGGTAAAACCTTGCGAAGTGATGTCTGCACTTGTATTAAACTGGCACGCTTTGTAACTGCTGCAGTTACAGCCTTCTCCTTTCTTGGTTTCAATAATGAATGATGTGACAAGTTATACTTCAGCATGGTTGGCTGTGGTATGCTTCGTCCCTCAACGTCCATCTCAGCTGAGTGCCAGGCATTTGGGCCTCTAGTTGTTGATGGCTAAATGAAATACATCATCTCTAACCTGTTTTCTATTCTTTCTATTTTCAGGTTATACTGGAACTCACTGTGAAGTAAAACTAGAGAATCTTTGTGATCTGAACCCCTGCAAGAATCAGGGGACATGCATTGGAAACAGTTCAAGTTACACGTAAGCAAACATTTTTGACGTAAGCCAAGTTTCCTGTTTCTGGTATCAGACTAAATATACCAGATTCATCGTTGCCAATGCTGTTGTTCTCATCTGTGCCGTTCATCTGAAGTATTGACCCTTTCACGCCGGAGACAATTTGAGGAAAAAGTGGCAATGACACAAAAAAAAGTTCTAGAGACCCTGACACATAGGTATTCATATGAAAGTGCTCAGTGAGAGCTTTCCAATGAATACCTATGTGATAGTGTTCAGTTAATTCGCTGTCATTTTGAATGCATGTTCAAACTTCACCAGCTATCCAACATAGTGCACAATTGAAAACGACACACAAAATGATAGTAAACATAAAGTCGTCGCCGAATTTCGCAAATTTTCGACCCAACCGGGGGTCTTCCTCAGGCACTTTCTAGCAGAGATTCATTTCTGGGATCTCTGCTACAAAGTGCCTTAGGAAGACGCCGATTGGGGTAGAAAATTTGCAAAATTCGGAGATGACTTTACGTTTACTTTAAAATTTCAGCAAGATTTGGCAGCGAAGTGGTTAATGTCATCTTTCAATCTAATTTCTCATTTCTTGATTTCTAGATGTGTGTGTCCGGCAGGATACCGTGGTGTGGACTGTGAAGAGGACATCAATGAATGCGCATCAAGTCCGTGCGGTCGTCATGGACTTTGTAAGGACTTGGTAAACAGATACCAGTGTTATTGTCTGCCAGGTAAGGCGATATTTTAACATCCATGCCCATATCTTGGAGTTCCATTCTCGGTCATACACATCCTTCACTTAAGGCGTGAGAGTTTTCTCGTACGAGTTTGTCAGCTCAACCATAGCAAACATCGGGCAGTCATTGGTGTCATTGGTCACAGCGTAAGTCGTAAAAGGAAGCCAACAATGGTGAATTGCCCATCGAGAGCCAACTTGCTGAGAAAGTTTCACGTGGAGGTGTACCTTTGGTGAGGGGGCAACTCTGACAGTACAACTGGGACCAGATTGTTTGCAAATACCAGTAACTCACAACCAGGGGACAAGGTACTTCCACATTGACAAGAAGCACCTTGGACCCAGGTCATAGGCCTACCTACGGAGGAACTGATAACAATGTCAGGGACGAGGTTTCCTAAGTTATAAATAGCACTGCCCTTTTAATAATGCCCATTCAGAGTCCCATCTCATCCTTTGATCAGCCCTTTCAGTTCTTTGATCCCGGGATTCATCCGCTGTCGTCCTAGATCCGTTGTCTGAGCTCCAGCTCAAGTGACCTTTGGTAAACTTTGGTCTACAGACATTTCATGAATTACTTGATTAAGTCGTCTCTCAAAAAGGCATAAATAGGATGAATATGTCTAACCTGGGAAAACATTCTTTATTTGATAAAAGGAGCCTAAAATGTGAGATGAGACCTAGCAGGACTTAATTCTTCTTTTGATAACCTCACTCCATTTGTGCCTATTTTTGCTTCACCTCATCTGCTTATGACTTGGTCTGTTTTGATATGTCTTAAGTTATCTCAGCGGCCCCAGATATCTTCTGCCGATGTTTTCTTTAATCCTTCGGAATGAAATGGAAAAAAATTGAAGAAATAATCTTCAGATGGTTGATGGGAACAACCTTTCTTCAAATACTCTTAGATTAGTTCCATAGGATGCAAAAAAAACTTTGACAGAAGATGTCGTCTGCTGGACGCCGGAGGTGGATGAGTTAAAGTGCACACTGCTGAACCTAGGGACAAGGTTTCTTGACATCCTCAGCGACTTTTCACCCATAAAAAATGGGAACCTGCTGTAATTCTGAAAGAGTTTGGGTGGTTGTTGCATTGAATGTGTGCCAGCCAACAGTCAGCCGAGACATTTGTGTACACAAGGGATCGCAACTCCAGACACGAGAAGTGTCTCCCATTGCAGCCTTGTCGTTAAATCAAACTAATTCTATGAGTTTAGCCAGCCTGGATAGGAGTAACGAGCACAGGGAGCTTTGGTCCGGTTGCTAAGGTAATCATCATTGGTTGCCAAGGATATGATCGTCAAAACTACGTCAGTAGAGGTCAGGGGTCATGTCACTGTCCCTTGGTGTTTTAGACGTATGCGGCTGATATATTTGGGCGTTCATTTAGGCCCAGCATTATCCTGTCTTTAACGACCTCAGGGGATGCTGGGAAATATTCGTTACGTCCCTAGTGTCATCTGCTGTTCTTCGACCACATTCCGATCCAGATGTTCTTGAGGGCTTGATTGTCATTTTGCCAAATCTGGCCTCTGGGCATCGCAAAATGTCTGAGTGGATAGATAAGATGCGTTCCATAAAGAACCTTGTGGGCATGCTCACCCTGCAGAATACCAATAAAAGTAAGACACGCGTCGTCTTAAAGGACCAGTCTGAAATGGAAAGTAAAGCGCACCTCTGAAAACCTATAATCAAACAAAAGGTGTTGCTGTTGAAAAGGTACTGCCTGTGTCTTCGAGGCACAATGAATCAGTTTGTTTCCACCACTGCTGATATTCGGAGTTTGTTGTTAATAGAACTTGTCTATTCCTTAGATTTTTGTGAATTCTAGCGAAGAGAATTCCTGATCAATTCTAGGAATGTAATCATAAGCTTTGAATAATTCACTTAGTTCATTTCGTTTGTTGTCGTAGGAACCGGTGGTGAGCACTGTGAAGTTGACTACGATGAATGTGTATCGTCGCCGTGCAAGAATAATGGAAAATGTCAAGATAAACTCAATGCCTGGGAATGCCAGTGTGGGAGAGGTTACGCGGGACGTGATTGTTCTGTGAAGGTAGGTCCAGTTCCCCATGGTCTGTAGACTGCATCAACAACGGACTGGCTGTGCGCAAGTTCAATCACAAGACCACTCCATTCTGGACTTGAGTGATATCAAGCACACCAAGAACCTGAGCGCCAACTTGCAGGAGGCCAACTCGCGCGTCAAGCAGCACCATCAGCTACCTTTGATAGATCAGATTTGTATCATATTAATTTGATGATTTCTTTACCAGATTGATATGTGTACCCCTAACCCCTGCGCAACCAACGCAACATGTATTGACCAGGGCAACACCCACCAGTGTCTCTGTGATGCTGGCTTTTCCGGTGAGTTGGCAAGCGGACGCAATTTCAGGTGCCTCTGAAGATTTGTCGTGTCACCTCTTCTTAACCGATAGCAATTGTCACTGTTGCCATCTGTCAATCTGGCACATTTATGATTGACAATCTCACACCGTCAAAATCTTTTTCATCATCAGGTGAGAAGTGTGAAACAAACATTGATGAGTGCCAATCACAGCCATGTTTGTACGGCGGGACGTGTGAGGATCTCGTCAATGGTTATATCTGTCATTGTGCCTCACCCTATGTCGGCAAGAACTGCCAACATCCCTGTAAGTAGATTAAGTCTTAGACTACACCTTTTATATCAAGATTCTAAAGATTATGATCCTCTGTTGGAATTGTGTGGATCCATAAGTAGGCCTAAATTGACCAAGTGTTCTTTTCCAGTGCTTGAGGTATTGCTGTTTGCGTAACCTTGACCTAGATCGTGATGTTATTTGCTGACCATGACCTTCAGCAAGGTCATTGATATCTAACCTTGACCTTTGTGATGTTATTTTGTGACCGTGACCTTCAGCAAGGTCGTTGATATCTAACCTTGATCTTTATCGTGTTACTTTGTGACCGTGACCTTTAGGAAGGTTGTTTATATCTGACCTTGACCTCTCTCTTCCAGCAATACCAGAGAAGCTTCCTACTCCAGCAGACGAGGGTCACTTCCATCTTCCAACTTTCCACACCACGCACTACCATCTCCACAACTTGTACATCATCATGGGCACACTAGGGGGCGCCCTGCTCATCGCATTACTGGTACTTCTCGGATGCTATTGCCGGCTATATCGCACATACGAGCTCCTTGATTGGAGGAGGCTGAAGTACCAGAGATATCAGGAGTAAGTAGCCTCTCTAGCGCCGATACTTTTGAGAGCACCTCCCTCGCTTTGAGACAGGTTGGCATCAATTTTTGAGGTAAACGCAGACGTCAAAATAAAGTAAGACTTCGAAATCCTTGCCTTGTATTTAGAAAGTTCTTACATCATTTGGAGATCTTTGTTTTATTTTTAGTGAGAAAATTGACATCAGCAGTGTGACTTGTCCTCGCCCGTCCGTTGACGCTATTTACGAAGCAACAGCTATAAACTACGGCGACAATGCCATGAATATACCAGTACCAGCCTCACTCAAACCAAAGAAAGTATGATCTGACTTCACCGATTCAGGGCTTGAAACTCACTATTCAGAATCAGGGCTGAATGGCTGTGTAATTTTAATACACAGGTTCATGGCTCATACCTTTGTAAATGCTCATCTTTGTCTTTGGGGGAGATTGTATGGTAAACATGGGGGATATTTTTGTGAATCTTACGGTACGGTACGGTACCGGTACTGATTTTGTGGATGTCTTGTTAGGACATAAACACCAGCAACATATGGCTTACAAACGAACGCCATGCGTCTGCTTTGTTAATAGCTGCACTGCATGATTAAGAGTTAAAACGAGCCTTCATTTTAAAGTCACAAGGGGATGACAGGTCTGCCCTCTATCAGGAGGTCTAGAAGTGAGACCCTGTCATCCAGACCTCTGTAAGATATACCGATATATATAAAATGAAAGGATTTTGATAATACAAAACTCTGGAATCTTCATATACAGGTTCAGGGGCCCATATTTACTCATTGTACAGATTCAGGGCTGTCTCCTAGGTGAGATTTGAAACAGTATTGAATAGATAGTAGTAAAATTAAAATGCTATGACAACCTAGGTAGAAAACTTGTAAATAGTCTTTGTCTAACATATAATGTCATGGTTTATATAATATCAACTTGTATTATATCATTACATGTATCTGTTCTGTGAATAGACCGGTCCCTGCCCTCGAGGCACTTTTATACTCATATTAGCAGAGCGTCTCGATGGCAGGGGACCAGTCTATGGTGTGAACGTTATCTTAGTGCATGTTCGATAATTGACCAAATGGTCGCCGTTACTTGGGGGGGGGGACCTGATGGTACGGTAGCCTACCGTGACAAATCATAAAGGCAACTTTTCATTATTTTGTTATATATTTGGCTTCCACATGTTCTGCACGAAGTAGGCATCTTAGCCGAGGGCCCCTACGCTCTGACCCTTGACAAAAGAAAAGTGGGCAGTGGTGTGGTGAATACTTGTAAATATGTATATATGGTATTCCATGTGAATTGTAGTGTTAGAAATTTGTAAAATGTGTACGAAGAGGGCCAAAAACAGAAAAGAAAAGCCTGAAATGTCATTGCAATTACTTTGTACTAGTTGTGGTAAAAACGGGGCCTGTGTCGTTGTGCTGTACGAGACTCCGGCACCGGAGTCTCGGGCGCCGGAGTCTCGTACAGCGCAACGACAGCAACGACACAGGCTCCGTTTTTACCACATAGTAAATTCTTGTTATTGGACTGATGTAAACCAGTACTTTCATTTAGGCTCATTCTAGACCATCTTGTATCCCATGATATTTATCATTTGAGAAGGTATCGGGATAGATCTGTGCCCACACCAGGTTTCTGATAACACCTCTCGGAATAAGTTCCTGCTTGTTGGCCAGTTTTCTTAAATCTCTTTGCTTCTAACCTGACAAGTAAACTGGCCAATTCTGGAACTTATTCTGAGAGATGTATAACTCATTGAATTGATTTGGAGGAAATGGATAACTGGGGCGTGGTCTCAGAAATATTTGTTTGTTAGAAAAGGTCTTATATGTACGGTGGCCCACAAGGGACATTTATTTTTTATTTTATAATTTAATTTTTTTTCGTACTTTTCTCCGTGGAATAAACTTTTCTCCGTGGAAATAAAGTTTTTTCTGCGGAAATAAAGTTTTCTCCGTGGAAATAAAGTTTTCTCCGCAGAAATAACTTTCTTCCGCGGGAAAAACTTTTCTCCACGCGGAGAAAACTTTTCTCCGCGGAAATAAACATTTTTCCGCAGAAATAAAGTTTTCTCACTCCACAGAAATAAAGTTTTCTCCGCGGAAATAACTTTATTCCGCGGGAAAAACTTTTCTCCACGTGGAGAAAACTTTCCTCCGCGGAAATAAACTTTTCCGCGGAAATATAGTTTTCTCACTCCACAGAAATAAAGTTTTCTCTGCGGAAATAACTTTATTCCGCGGGAAAAACTTTTCTCCACGTGGAGAAAACTTTCCTCCGCGGAAATAAACTTTTCCGCGGAAATATAGTTTTCTCACTCCACAGAAATAAAGTTTTCTCTGCGGAAATAACTTTATTCCACGGGAAAAACTTTTCTCCACGTGGAGAAAACTTTCCTCCGCGGAAATAAACTTTTCCGCGGAAATATAGTTTTCTCACTCCACAGAAATAAAGTTTTCTCTGCGGAAATAACTTTATTCCATGGAATAAACTTTCCTCCACGTGGAAAAACTCCGGGTTTGATCAGCGATTTCCACAAAGTTCCACAAAGAGAAAACTTTAATTCCGCAGAGAAAAGTTTATTTACGCAGAGAAAAGTCTAATTCCGTGGAGAAAAGTTTATTTCCGCAGAGAAAAGTCTAATTCCGTGGAGAAAACTTTAATTCCGCAGAGAAAAGTTTATTTCCGCAGAGAAAAGTCTAATTCCGCAGAGAAAAGTTTATTTCCGCAGAGAAAAGTCTAATTCCGCAGAGAAAAGTTTATTTCCGCAGAGAAAAGTCTAATTCCGCAGAGAAAAGTTTATTTCCGCGGAGAAAAGTCTAATTCCGCAGAGAAAAGTTTATTTCCGCAGAGAAAAGTCTAATTCCGCAGAGAAAAGTTTATTTCCGCAGAGAAAAGTCTAATTCCGCAGAGAAAAGTTTATTTCCGCAGAGAAAAGTCTAATTCCGCAGAGAAAAGTTTATTTCCGCAGAGAAAAGTCTAATTCCGCAGAGAAAAGTTTATTTCCGCAGAGAAAAGTCTAATTCCGCAGAGAAAAGTTTATTTCCGCAGAGAAAAGTCTAATTCCGCAGAGAAAAGTTTATTTCCGCAGAGAAAAGTCTAATTCCGCAGAGAAAAGTTTATTTCCGCGGAGAAAAGTCTAATTCCGTGGAGAAAGCTTTAATTCCGCAGAGAAAACTTTATTTCCCCGGAGAAAAGTATAATTCCGCGGAGAAAAGTTTTCTCAACTTTCTTCCGCGGGAAAAACTTTTCTCCACGCGGAGAAAACTTTTCTCCGTGGAAATAAACATTTTTCCGCGAAATAAAGTTTTCTCACTCCACGGGATTAAAGTTTTCTCCACAGAAATAACTTTATTCCGGGGGAAAAACTTTTCTCCACGTGGAGAAAACTTTCCTCCGTGGAAATAAACTTTTTTCTGCGGAAATAAAGTTTTCTCACTCCACGGAAATAAAGTTTTCTCCGCGGAAATAACTTTATTCCATGGAATAAACTTTCTTCCACGTGGAAAAACTCGGGGGTTTGATCAGCGATTTCCACAAAGTTTTATTCCGCGGAGAAAACTTTAATTCCGCAGAGAAAAGTTAATTTCCGCAGAGAAAAGTTAATTTCCGCGGAGAAAACTTTATTTCCACGGAAAAAAGTTTATTTCCACGGAGAAAACTTTATTTCCGCGGAGAAAACATTGTTTCCGCAGAGAAAACATTATTCCGCAGAGGAAAGTTTATTCCACGAAAAAAAATAAAAATATAAAATGAAAAATAAATATCCGTTATTGGCTACCATATACAGATAATTTCGCGGCTGGAAATTTTCGAGAATCAAGATTTATAGACATATTCGCTGCAGGATATTTTTGCGAGTCTCTGCCATTTTTTTCAGTTTTCTTTCACTGACCATATTCATCACTTGCCTGTATTTATATTCGCGACAGGAAATTTTTTCGCGACTCGTACACTCTCGCGAAAATTTCCTGCACGCGAAATTTTCCTGCTTTACAGTATATGATTCATTTCCCAGTAAAAGCAGATTCCCTTGTTTGTATGTTTTGTTGTATTTATGGTCTATAACGCTGAAATAAACTGCGATCTCAATAAATATTGGTTTTTCCCTCTTGTTTCTTGTTTTGTTCGTTTAAATCGGGAATTATTTTTCGAATTTTCACATTCTATTTCATAACTTGAGAACTGCTTTGTAATAAACACCTTCTTCTTCTGAATTTGAAGGTGGCGTTTGGAAGAAGTCCCCGATGGCTCCAGGGGGTGGGGTGGGCAAAGAAATAAAGGGCTGAATTTAAAGATGTAAAGTAAATCTTCATTATTACATGGTTTATTATCATAATTTATGTACAAATCATTCACATTGAAATTTTCATAGGTTCAAATTTACAGCTTTTATGATACAGACTTTATACATTCCACTGCCTGGGGCCGGTTGCACAAAACTCATGTTAGCGCTAACTTGGTGTTGGCGCTAACTTTATGTTAAATGATGTAAAAAGACAATGGATTTTGACGTCATCTAACATAAAAGTTAGCGCTAACATGAGTTTTGTGCAACCGGCCCCTGTTTTGTACGATCAAAACGGCAAACTGCTAAATCATAATTTGACCAGTCTTCAGTGGGAAAGAGATGCAAAAACTGAACTTGGAAAGAGCTCGTCAAGAGCTGATACAGGATGCAACAACTGAACTTGGAAAGAGCTCGTCAAGAGCTGATACAGGATGCAACAATATCTTAGAGCTGCTTGCTTAGTCTTCGACTGAAGTTGTACAGAAAGTTATGGATACTATCCAAGCTTTGATCTTTGAGAAACTTCAGGTAGATCTCACCAGGGACAACGTCGCTGTGTATTGAAGTGATCTGAAAGAAAAGGAACATATTGAAAATGGAAGTCAAGGTTGATATTGTGGTAGACCTACAGCCAGACGAGAGACAGATGTTTATCTACTGTACTGTGCCTCTAACAGCTCCAGCTTCTACAAGATATTACCCAGAATTGATGATGTTATTCAAGAGTCTAAAAGATCCAAGTCTGGGCAGAGAAGATTTGCTTTCAGTAAAAAACTTACACCAAGGTCGTCAGGAATAACAAGTGAATCGGGGGGCTGCGTCTGAAAAGTAAGAAGCAGATTTTAGAGATGTCCTCCGACCTGCGAGCAAGTTCAACCCTAGTCATCTATGACAAATGTGAGGCGGTCCAGGAAAACCCGTCGGATGTCGTGTTTGGGGAAAGTGTTAACCGCACATTTCAATAGCTGAAATGTACTACGTAACAGGTAAACAGTAGCAAATCAATGCAGAGGCAATCTAACAACCCTTGTTGATCACTCAGCGACTTCTGACGGGTTTTGCTACACCGCCACACAAATCAGCTCCATGTATTGGTGTCGGTTACTGTAAACCGTGAAATTATCGCGGCGCTAATTGTTTGCGATTTTCGTACTTCAGAAATTCGCCAAGAATAAATTTCGCGATAATGGCCCTTGGGGTTCAGAAATGTTTAAGACCCAGCGATTTTCGCGCGATTTAAGTTCGCGTTTTGACCCCTCATCGCGAAAATAAAACGCTCGCGAAAATTTCACGGTTTACAGTAATTGGTATTATCTCTTGTATTACGCTCTTCAATTCTGCTTCTGCAAGTCATGGGTAGATGGTATGAATGAGCAATATGTCCTAGAGTACACTTAAAATAAAGGTATATACAGTAAAGGTATATTCACCAATGTCAGAAAGTCCCAAGCAAATCCTATCAAAGCTGGGCAGCGATAGACACTGAAACAATTCCTTGTTCGTGGTACATTCAACTTGCGAATCAGTTCAGGGTCAAGTTTGAATATGGTGTAGTCTTCCGTGCTCGTGAAGATACGACACAACCACAGGGCATCCATCATGTTACGAATGTAAGCATTGAATGTGAAGATCTCGTCAAAACCACGCTCCGATTCTGGAAATACGTCCTCGGAGATTTCAGCCACTTTTAGCTCCTGAAAAGCTTGCCGACACCTGGAACAAAACAGAATGAGCCGTTCGAATCACATGAGTTTATCACCCTGAATTATCCTTAACTCTTCACTGTGTATATTTGAAAATGACAAAGGAACATTAGAAATATTCAAACATCTCAACAAGGAAATCACTTGCGAAATCTCTCAGGTTGTACATGGATGTGGGTGTTGAAACAGAGAGTTCGTAGCATAAGAAAAACATCTTTTAAAGGAGAGACATGGTCCATGTATCTATAATACAAACTTACTGAATCATGGTTTCACACAACCGTGCCAGCGTCATTCCATTGTTGGCCAAGAGAGGTTGATAAATGCATGGTGATGGTGGCAGGAGAACAAACGGCACTCGATGATTGGGGAAGACGTTCACTATCTGAATGAGAAGATACAAATCCAGTGATAAAATGACTCACTAAAGACTGAGAAAAACAACAAACAACATGCCCGTTCAACAAGACCTCGGTGCAGAAATTTAAACACACAATGTAAGGTGTGGGAACCTCCAGCTTACCACAACAGCTGAGGCATATACTACAAGAGGACATCAGTGCTTACCACATCCAGCAGGTTGAATACACAATGTGAGAGGAGGGCGTGGGAACCTTCAGCTTGTAGAGCCAGACCGCAGATATCTAACATGTACGCCATCATATCCTTTACTATATCATAGGGTTTCAGTTCTTCATACTCTTCTAGGAATACTGTATGACTGGAAACGAATAACAGGTATGATACGGACGTCAAAGATAAGCCTTGTCTCTCGGGCATGTTAGATTACAGAGTGACGTTTCGTTCTGCTGTACTTACAAGTCGGGTACATCCACATGTTTCTCTTGAAGTATCGTCTCTCGTACGCCAGCTCTCTGACACCGAGGTATCTCAACAGTCAGAATGTTCTGGAATAACTCTGTCACACACACTAAAATTTGGCACTGGAATCAAGAAACAAGTCGCTTTGTTTAGTTCACTGAGTGTTGGCAGTATCTTTAAGTGAGAGAGATTTTCATGAAGCTGTTTCAAGAGAACTTACATCGGTTGTGCTCAAGAGCCAGCTGCATGGAAAACGGACATGCCGGTTAACCATGGTTGCAAACCCTTTGTGAAGCCTTTGTTTTAAAACTGGTGTGTCTGTATACTGTGTAGCTCTCTGTAATCCCAGCCTAATTAAACAGCTAGGCCTATGGTAACTGCACTTACCTTTGCATAAACAGAAGAAGAAAAAAAGAAATTTCGTAACGGCTCCAGTAAAAGATCATGCAATGCTGAAAGATGAAAATGATGGAAGTAAGAAAATGAGGCAATATAACTGATCATCTCAGAAATGGGAGAATTTATTGCTGTTAGAGGTGCCACCAGTTATTGGTCCTTGGACATCACAGAATGTGACAAATACTCACCAGGATATAGATGAAGGCGGAATCTCTTCAGTAAGTTCAGTATGGACGGTTTCAACCGAGTTGAATTCAGTGAATTCAAATACTTGATCAAGAAAGTCTCAACAACTGGTACGCCCTCTTGTAAGAAATCTGCAAACTGTCCGAGAGCCCTCAGCAACTTTTCTCCTCTGTCGCTGTATGGATGATAAAGCACCTCTGGAATGGTAAGAAAAACAAACTCAAGCAATTGATAACAATCTGAAAACAGCCTCTCCTGGAGCTGTGCTAGGCTAGTAACTTGCGGCTGACAGGGACCCTAGAATCTCACGTTGAAATCTGACATCCTGAATGGATGCTGGATCTGTTCTGTAGGGCTGATCTCGCATTTCATTTGAGAGACTTTTTACCCAATTTTAATCAGGAAAAGTTCACACCTAACACATACCATCTTGAAGTGTGTTCCCTAACCAGAACTGGAATCTTGTGTTGAATATTTGGTCAGGACTGCACGCCACTACATGCTGTACGTACATGTTCTTTAACACACTACCACTCTGACTCGGCCACTGAAATCAACACAAATGACGAGTGAAACGCATGGTGGATGTGTGAATATCTCAACAGAAGCAATAACGCAGCGTATTTCAGTTAACAAACTTATATCCAGCAAAGGAACTGGAAATCAAGTAAGAAATCTGATTGTGCCTTACCTCTATTCTATCAATGCATTCAACCAGCTGCTCAAATGAATTGACATGCTGCACTGGCACCGGGTCGCTTTCATTAAATGAAGTCTTCTTCGATTTCGCCATGTTCATCATTGAAGACTGTGCCATAGGTATGACATCAAGACGACGTCTCTTTGCCTGCAAATGGTTTAGTTTGGGTTTGAAAGTTTTGCAGGTGAAGAAGTTTGAACTGTTGCCCCACTGACAAATCACGAGGCAGGGTTTCAATTCAAGTGTTTTGCTCCCTTTTTACCGTAATTTAACCAACATGTCCCCCCACGGCAGCCACAGAACCTACGGAATTCCTCACTTCCAAATTCAATTTGTCCCTGATGAGAGAGACTGGATCTAAGCCACCCTGACCAGCTTACCTGTGACAAGAGAACACCAGCATCAACTTGTGTCTGTTCATGTAAACTTGTCTGAGCTTCATGATGTTCCATGACTTGCTGTATCACCAACGCCCACTTCCGATCTACCGATCTGAAGAAAGACTTCCGTCCCTTTGGTACAACAATATTTACAATAGAGGGACAGTACAACTTGTAAATGGAGAGAAGACCCATGATGTGCATCTGTGGACCCTGCAATGAAAGATATAAAGATTGAGGTATACGCTGCTGAAATCACCAACTCTACATGTACATACTGGGGTGTAATTCTGCGACGAGGGAGGAAATATCCTGGCTGTATTCACTGACAATGTCCTCAAGAAAGCCTCTACTGCATTCATTTCATACCCTACCATTTTCTGCTGAAGGCTCAGCAGATGCCGAATTCTATAGAGAGTAACATCTTCTTTCCGAGTCAATAGGTAGAGCAGGTGGCAAACATGTGCACACTGAAAAAGCAAAGAGTGTTGGAGTTTACCATATTACCCTTTCATTTTGAAATGCTTCTCCGCCGTTCTAATCAAGCAAGTCATACATCCTAGACACACAAGAAATCATACTGGCAGGTATGACGGTCCAAGAATTATAAATGATATCAGCAAACCAAATGTTGAACAGAGTGGGAATCAAACCTACTAACTCAGTGGAACAAGAGTACATATTTCCACTGCACCACTCTGGCAGCCGAGGTACCAAAACTCAAAACTTGCTTACCATGGTTTCAGTTTGAGTGAAGAAGAACAAAAGCCCATACAGAGCCTGTAGTTTACTTGGCTCATCAATACGATCAAATATTAGCACCATCCATCGAATAATAAGAGTCTGGAAAGGAGGAGTACAAATAACAGATATAACTCCCCAGCCTAGTGTCGATATTTAGGATTATTTTGAATACAGACAACAAGTTCCCGCGATTCCTATGCAAAAAGTTGCTCTTGAATCTGCTCTATGAACTACAACATGGGACTGGTCATTTTCCCAGGAGCTTCTGCTTAGTGAAGCAGATAATAGGGAGAGAGAGAGTAATGTGTAGGTCTTACCTTTATGGCCAGGGAAGGGGATGTGGTTCCTATCCAAGATACAGCTGATACAATGAGGGCAGATGGAACACCCTTTCGAGGTATCAATGATTTTATCAACTTGGTTGCAACATTGTCCGCTGAAAACAGTGAAATTAAGGATAGGATAACAGGTTTATACATGCAACAGACAGGTATATCATCATCTTACATTAGCATTCAATCATTATGATGCCTAATGCGAAGGTCCGTGGGTTCGAACCTGGTAGGAAGCTATGTCTTTCACCTTAGAAACCCGTTACTATTTCAATTTGAACAGATACATAAAGGCAAGTCATACCATATTTTCCACTGGCAGCAATATCTAAGACATCCATCATCATGTCATCTGCTAAGCCATGATCAGAAGATGAGTGGTAGATTTTGTCAAATGCTCTCTGAAGCCTGGCATTCCCACGAAATGTTCTCTTTCCAGAGTTGTCTGAAATGGGGAGAAACATAAGTTTCAAGAAGTTACTTCACAACCAACCAAAAGAATACAACAGAGAAACCATGCAGGTCATTATTAAGAGAAAGGAAGCACATGTCATTAATTACTCAAATTAATTATTATATCATTAAGTTTTTATGACGGATTTTTACCCTTTTTGAGAAGGTCTATGGCTTCTCTCAACTCCTGGTCATCAGGGATGTCCCCTCGTACTGCTGGCTGCTGAGAGGGTGGTGCAGGAGGGTCTGGAGAGGGGGGCTCTTCACTCACATCGGACTCCATATTATCTCGGTCTCCTGGAGTTGGAGGTACCGTAACCTGAAAATTTCACCAACAAGTTCAAGCAACATAAACAATGCCGGAATGGGAACTGAATTGAAACTGTCATTCTGATCCAACTCAGACCACCTGCGCTATGATTGACTGTAGTGTAGCCAGTCCTTCCCATCCCAGCACATATACTGTGAACCTGCGTACAATAGGATTTCCATTGATTGTGTGCCATCATGGTGGAGTAACGTCACTTCCGATCGATCGGGGATTCTACCGGTAGGCCTAAACTTTTAGTTTTATTTAGCCTGAGCTGAGACTGAGAATGTGCTACCTAATGCCTAGCCTAATCAAATACGCTAATAGACAACACCACAGCAGAATCATCTGAATGGCCTGCTATGAAAAAAAGATGGGGGGGGGCCTAATACAAAGGACTCCATGAGTCTCAGACAGACTGGGGTATGCAGTGCAGTGCACACCGACAATGCACTGCGCTACTGCGTGCATCTCACTCTGATCAGTCTACACCATCACGCTAGGCCGTGAAATCACGCTACAGCGTGAAAACCTTCTGTGGAAACCAAATTTTTACACACAGAATTGTGTACAAATTCAGCATTGAAAAAAAAATTAAAATTCTTCCTTAATATATCGAGTTATGTGTGTTCAACATGAATATGGCCGATTTTTTTCAATTNCAGGAATGATGGTGATGTGTGAAGTGTGTCCACCAAGGTAGGAAACAGTTGCAATTAAGTGTGAGATTCTAAGGAAATGACTAGCAACTCTATTCTTTGATATGTTTAGTAGAGTTATCAGAAGACAAATTTTGTGTTGCCAAAACAGAAGAGTTATTTGACATGGTTGTTATTTTCAGTATTTGTCGGTTGACCGTGATGAAATTCATTGATTGCGGCTGTCTGATTTAATTGTCTGCATTCAGTGCTAGGAGCATGATTGATTAGGTCAGAGTTTTGCGGAAGGTCGTCCATTCAAGGTGAAATGATCCATGAATGAAAATGCACAAAGTGTTAATATGTTTCAAGGACACATCTTAAAAGTTATTGCTTTTGCTAACTTGAAAGTCAGCTGTATGTATCGTATTCAAATTGTTCAGGACTGGACTGATAACTTAAAATATTTGGTTATAAAATTGCATATTTCTATATAAATCATTGTATCGTATATTTATTGTGGATTGTTTCATATTTTTCAAGTGTCATATCATCATAAGGTTGCTTTTCAAATCTTGGGCAGAGGATCAGAATCTTGAGTACCAAAGTACTGGTATTCACATGTATTTATGGTGTACTGGATGAAGGTAGAAAAAAATCAGTCTTATGGAAGCTTTGCGAGTCTTATTCCAGGTTTTTACCATGTAAGATATCTATCTAGGCCTACATTTAGAGGAAGAGGTAAATACAATTCTAGGCCATCTTCCGTGACTATGTCATATCCGTCTCCACTGTTTTCAGAAGAATACAACTCTGTCCAATGTTAGGATACTTTTCAGTCTAACTGCATTTGGAAGAAACTGACTATTGTTAAGTTTCATAACATGCTTTGCCTTTTAGTGACATTAACTGATAACCTACATAAATCGTTTATTTTTGTGTGTATTATCCTTCATAACCCCCTATGCTCATCAACCACACCTGACATCATCTTATTTCATCACTAATTAATCTACTAGTGCATAATCTATAAGGGGCATTGATCTAAATCTAACACTTAATTGCATTTACATGAGTTGACGTCCCTCCAAAGACAATCAACCACATGTCTGATGACTGTCCAACAAATTCATAGTCAAGTTAAAAACGAAGATGTCTGTTCATATGGCCTCTGTCGCCAACCATTATTCACCAAATATCAACGATGATTATACTGGGTGTTCAAACCACATTTTGACACCAGCAGCTTCTATGAGATATCAACAGCACCCATGTCATAAGCAGATCCATCATATCATAATAATGCATGCAGCATAGACACCAAGCATGCATGCCACGAAATGAATAAAGTTAATGTGTCTATTTGTATGTGGCCTCTGTGTAATGAATCTCACACTCTACTAATCAACCTTGTGTGTTTTATATGCTTGTATGTCACTGGATTGTTGAGTTCAAAAACATATAGAAAGGCCTACAGTAGATAAATTTGACCCTCCGAGCAGAGGGTGGCTTGCTTAGGAGATCAAATTGCTATCAGAGTGGGTAGCCAGAATATCCTCCCATGTTCCTTCGTATTTTGGTTGTGATTCAAGAAGCCCTCAAGTTTTGTGAAAGTCTTCTGTGGTACATTATCCTTTGTTGTAGTATTGATTTCATCTTGTTTTGTGTCTGTGCAGCTATTTTTCCTGTCTGTGTTGTAGGGCTATCAAGTTTATGTCCTTGCTAAAAAAGGACGAGAGATGAAAAATTCCTGATATAAAGTTGAGATAGATGACAAATCATCTTATCTGAAGTCTTGTAGATGTTCAGTATACCAGTACTTCAGAAAAAAAGCTTTAGATAAATCTCACATTTAGAGTCCTTATGATCATTGGATTCTACATTAGGGGGAAAGCCCAGACAGTTGTTGAGGATCCTTGGAACGATGTCACACAACAATGCTGTCCAAGTTTGTTGCCCCAACTTGGTAAAGAATACATACTGTATTAATTATTGTATCTATTTAGTTGTTTTAAAGTATTCAAATTTGATTAATTTTCCGTCTTTCACTTTTGTTTCCTGGTCTTTCTGAGGATGATATTGTATATACAGGACTGTTTTCTACATGAGGCTGTATTAAGTTTTTCTATGGCAATGAAATAAAAGTCAATTAACTTTGAATTTATTGTTATTGTATCATTCATTTCCATAACCATTGGTGAGCTGCTCCAGCTGACAGTGAGTCAGTAAGGAGCTCTCCACAAAAAATGCTGCTCCTCCTGACAGTGAGTCAGTAAGGAGCTCTCCACAAAGAGTGCTGCTCCTCCTGACAGTGAGTCAGTAAGGAGCTCTCCACAAAGAGTGCTGCTGCTCCTGACAGTGAGTCAGTAGTAAGGAGCACGCCACAAAGAATGCTGCTCCACCTGACAGTGAGTCAGTAAGGAGCTCTCCACAAAGAGTGCTGCTCCTCCTGACAGTAAGTCAGTAAGGAGCTCTCCACAAAGAGTGCTGCTCCTCCTGACAGTGAGTCAGTAAGGAGCTCTCCACAAAGAGTGCTGCTGCTCCTGACAGTGAGTCAGTAAGGAGCTCTCCACAAAGAGTGCTGCTCCTCCTGAGAGTGAGTCATTAAGGAGCTCTCCACAAAGAGTGCTGCTTCACCTGACAACATGTCTGTAGTAAGGAGCTGTTCACAAAGAATGCTGCTCCACCTGACAGTGAGTCAGTACAGAGCTACCCCCACAGGGTGCTGCTCCACCTGACAGCTTGTCTGCAGTATGGAGCTTTCAACAGAATGCTGCTCCACCTGACAGCTTGTCTGCAGTATGGAGCTTTCAACAGAATGCTGCTCCACCTGACAGCTTGTCTGTAGTAAGGAGGTCTCCTCAAAAGGGTGCTGCTCCACCTGACAGTTTGTCTGTAGTAAGGAGCCCTCCTCAAAAGGGTGCTGCTACACCTGACAACTTGTCTGCAGTGATGAGCTCTCCACACAGTGTGCTGCTCCACCTGACAATTTGTCTGGTTCCACAATGGGTGTTGCGCCACCTGATTCACTTCTATCCTCTTTATAGACTGGCTGTTCCACCCCAAGTTGTTAAAATGGATGATTGTCCTCGGGCCTGTATTGATAATAACAGTTCAGCTGGTCAATAGGTCAGAGTAGACCTCGTTAATGACGTCACTAATATTAGTGATTGTGAGCAGACGACGAAATATTCGTAACGCATAATAAACGCATGATAAGCCTACACAATGAAAGGAGGTCATGTGATCGTTCGGGCCTAGGAATCAGGAAGAGGTCACATGTGTACAGAACAACAGCTGTAATACTAGTAGACATTTTCCGTCATAAAAACCGAGAGCAAGCTTGAAAGACCGAGGCAAGTTGATGGCAGAATCGCTATGACCGCATCGTTGACGGAACACACGACAAGTCTTTCCTTCTTCACCCGGAGCTGACGCCAACATGGACGAAACGGACCCGAAGACAGCTCCCAAAGGTTGGTACTGACGCTCGGTCCGTGTGGTAGGAGATAGAGTACAGCCGGTGTTCAGTGGCAAACCGTTGTACTGTATGCTATGTGCCGTGGACCCTCTGTTCTTTTAAATTCTGAAGCCTCCACCAGGGTCTTCACAACCTCTTCGCACTCATTTAAGGGACCGCGCGACCGTTGTGACCCGAGATTCTAACTTCCATCTTGGAGGAATTCCTCCAAGCTTCCATATGTCAGTGAAGTAAGGTTCTGGTGTTGGAGGAATGGTGGTCCCCGTCACCTTTATCACTAGTAGGCCTACGGGTACCTAATCAATACTCTGCAGAACCCTATTAATGTTCCTTTGTGAAGATCACCATCCAGGCCCCGGGGGGACACTTCTGCTTCAGCGATGCATATTCCTGTGATTGTATGCGGTTGTATGAATTTGTATATTTTTTTCTTTTCGAACATCACATTTCTTCTAACACTCTAGAATACCAGGTACATTTTTCCTGAGACAGATCCTGGATATTCTTTTTCCTTCTTTTTTCTTACATCTATCTATTACTGTAAAGTTTATTGTAATGCCTCAACCGACAAAAAATTGTGAAATTTTTTAAGGTACAATAAACTATTTGTATTTGTATTTGTATTTTAGTCCCTTAAAGGCCGTTGCTTTCATAATGGAAAATTTCATTGTCCAACTTATCTTGGGCATATTATGATTGGAAATCCCCTTATTTTCACATTCTTTCAGGTTTTGGTTGGCGCCATGTTATTGTGATCACGGCGTTCCTCGGCTTGGTCAATCTGTACACCATCCGTTTCGGTCTCAGCGTCGCCCTGGTTGCCATGGTGAATCAAACGGCAGTCCTCGCTCCCAGCGGGACCAATGGGTCTCAGGAATGCGCACACAACCTACTAAATACATCGAATTCAAAGTCTAAGGTGCGTTTGGTTGATAAAACACATGACAAAGTAACCCGGATTTCGGGTGATATGGTGATCTTATCCCACGCAACAACTTTCGGTCATATTATTTTTATGGTACCTGTACCGGTAATGAGGATCCCTGTGCACTGCGAGTGGGGAACAGCCTCACTGGACAGACAGCGTCAAACGAGTGGTCGGCATCCGAGAAAATAATCTTCTCAAGAACCAAATTCTGTCTTTCCAGGATGGTGAATTTGACTGGGACGAAGAAACCCAGGGAATCATAAATGGTGCATTTTCCTACGGCTATGTTGTGACCCAGATCCCTGGGGGTTGGTTGGCGGACAGGGCCGGCGGGAAACATGTCATGGGGACGGGGTTCCTCCTCATGGGGTTGCTGACGATTCTAATACCGGTGGCGGCGAGGACTAGTCTTGCTCTGTTCATAGCTGTAAGGGCGCTCCAAGGATTGGCTGGGGTAAGTCGTGGGTAGAGAAACCTTGCGCGAGACTGCCGCCGGGCAACGCCCCGTCGTGACGTCATTACAACCAATAATCTCTTCCCCGGCAGTTTGTAAACTTCGATTATGTGCCCCTTTAAAACTGCCCGACGTCTAATTCGTGCTTCTTCCACAGGGCGTCATCTACCCGTCTCTCTTCTCCATCCTCGGCAGATGGTTACCACCGTTAGAAAACACCAAAACCAGCGGGACCATGATGTCGGGGATGTTCGTTGGCACAGTGTTGTCAATGGCTTTGTCGGGTGTTCTTTGCGAGTCCAACTTCCTCGGGGGCTGGCCCTCCGTCTTTTACTTATTTGGTAAGAATCTCCGTCGCCTAAAGCAGCGTAGGTAGGCCTAGATCTAGGCCTACACACAAACGACATCGTTAGGAATCTTCAACACAAATTCTAGGCCGTGGCTGTCAACATTTCTTCAAATAATTTGGTGAAAATCGTCTGTTCATTCGCATCAAATGGATGGCAACCGTCTCCGACCGTTCTGCGTTCCCCGCATCAATGACGGTCAATAAGTAACGTCCTACTTCCGGTCTAGCGCGTGCACTGAGGACGTTTCCTTTGTTTCGACTGCTGGCATTCGATCGTCGTGTACTTCTAAGTCCGAGATTGGCCCGTCCGTCCAAGTCTCAATGGTCACATTGCTTCGTTGAGATGGAACCGAAGGCTTGGCAAAGAGGGTTGTCGGCAAACCAGTTGATCTCCATTTGCAGGTGGGTTGACAATCATCTGGTATATCTTCTGGCTTGTCTTGGCCTCCAGTGAGCCAAGCTCCCATCCACGGATCTCAGCGCAAGAGAAGAACTACATCATGAATTCGCTGATGATGGCGGCGGGAGAAAAGAAGGTATTGCATCGATTTATTTTTCTTTGTTGACTCTTGTCAGTGAGGATCAATATACAGAAAGACCGTCGGAGAGTCGCCGACAACGATCGAATGCAACGTATCTCTTGGTTGTCTCTTTGAAACAATACTGTGAGCTTCATCGTCGGTCTATACTCTGTTCCAGGTGAAGCGGCCGACCCCTTGGAAAGCCATACTGACCAGTGTCCCCGTCTGGGGGCTTATCATTGGCATGACACTAGCAGGCCTGCAGTACTTCACGTGTATAACTAGCATTCCGCAATATATGAAGGAAATTTTACGGTTCGACATCAGTGAGGCAAGTATACAGACGGACGGCCCGTCGGAAGCTCCGGGGCAATTCTCCGGTAACGGAATTACAAATCAGAGCAAAATTTAGTCATATTTTTTGCTCCCACCCTTATCTGGCAAATACGACGGATACGAAATCAGTCATATCCTGGGCATATTGGGCCAAAATAATTTTGAACAGGTTCAAACCCAGTCTACAATTCAAGCTTAAGGAGCAGTGTTGCCCACTTTGGTCGGTAACGGAATTAATCAGAGAGACAGTGCAAAAACAGTCACCAACTTTTAAAAAATTCCTACACAATACCCGCAGAACGTATGATTACAAAAACAGTATGATAATACACTTTAGGTTGTTAGTTCTCAGTTCAGATATTAACCGTCACCAAATCTTTCTGCTTCTGAGAGAAATTAACATTTCTAAAGACAGTTCGTGGTAACGGAATTACAGTAACGGAATTACAAAAAACTTCTTCCGAAAAGAAGGCTTCAAAGTCATATTCATCGCAACTGTATTGTGTTGTATTTGTCCATTGTTCCTCAATCAGGCCTTGTAGATGTGAAACCAACCAAAACACCATGGTTTTCATGGATGTAATCTGACCTATGACAGGCTAAAGAAGGGTACCAAAACAAGGTCATGTTAGGACAGTCTCTGCCAAAAACATGAATTTTTATTTTCATAAATTTATCTTGCCTTATAACTGAAAACACTTCACATTATAATTTTCAGCAGTGTTGCCTGAATCTCCTAGATTTTTTGCTGACCTGAACGAGTTGTAATATCAAAGATGAAAATAAAAATTTGATTTTGTAATATCCATTCTCTACTGGAGAATTGCCCTCCGTCAAGTTGGAATCCGAGATCTAAATGTCTATATTACAACGCAGTATTCAACGCGGCGTGTTTGCTACTTTATTTTTCGAATTTGGATAGGTCAGTTCAGCCTTGTCCTTGATCGTCGCAGACGTTGTTGCCATTGACCCTACCGTGGATTGAACTCAAAGCCCTCTGACCAGCCAACAATAGAACCAATAATCCATACTCGACGAATAGAAGGAAAATGGAGAAAAAGATCAACCTCCTTTATAGCGTGGCGTCAATTTCCGTTAAGAGCTGTCGTGGGCACACTAATCCTACCCTTCGATAGCCTGCACCCTTAATACCGATTGGTCTTTCAGAACGGTCTCCTCTCCGCCGTCCCCTACGTCGTTCTCTGGGTAGTCACCGTATTTGCCAGCTTCTCAGCAGACGTACTTCGCGAGAGAGGAATCATGTCGACGACGGCCGTCAGAAAACTCTATACCACTATCTGTAGGTACATACATGTACAAAAACCGACCTTTCCGGTCCCCTTTTCTCTTCATCGACACGCCTCCCGTCTTTCAAACTGGCCGCTTACTCGCCGGTAGTCCAACATTATTAGGCCCTAGATTTCCCACTGAAGATGCCGATATTTTGCTGCTAGAGAGGTTAAGATCTGGTCCGACTCCGACTCCGAGGTGCTAAAATTCGGATTTTTCAAGTCGGAGATAAATTTACCACCCAGGCGGGTTCTATTCGTTCTCCTGAATGAGTAAACACCATTGCTTTGGAAAACCCCGTTGTATGTGATGACGTAGTTCCCAACAAGAGTCCTCTGGAGTCGGAGTCGGGACTCGGAACGTTATCTTAACCTCCCTATTCACGTCTTCCTTCGCTCCAGCTATCATCGTGCCCGGAGCGTTCCTCATCGCCGTCGGTTTCGTGGGCTGTGACCAGACCCTCGCTGTCGTCTTGCTGGCCCTGTCCATTGGGTTTAGCGGCTTCACATACGGAGGCAAGGACAACAACACTTTGGACATCGCGCCGTATTTCGCCGGGACGGTCATGGGGCTCATGAACTGTATCTCGAATTTCCCGGCCATTCTGGCGCCGTATCTTGTTGGTTACATAACCAATGAAAAGGTGAGATGGTCGCTGATGGATCTGGTAGTAGGGTACCACGGTAGTATAAGGCCTTTCGCCCCTTTCAAAGATGGACGCCAGTATAAGGAAAGTGAGGGGATCTGGATAGAGTAGGAAGATTAGCCGCCAAAAGAAGGCTAAAATACACTAAAATATCCCTATTTCCGGGCTGTTTCAACAAATTATAGGCCTACCTAAACTTGCAAACTAATAAAACCTCCTCTATCCAGATCAACCCTCACTTTCCTTATACTATAAATTTCTCGAAAAATAAATAAATGGACACAGAACAGTACCTTAGAGATTTATATTTCAATCCTGAAAGTAATGTTGCTTATACAATCTGAAATAGGACTCTATCACAAGAGGACTCTCTCCTATTGTGAGACAAAAATTCCTCCCCCCAACTTTCTCTTCCGCAAAACCCTCCGGAAGGTTTCGCGAAATCATTTTTCTTACCTATCTAAGGTTTCTACTTCCTTATATAGTGCATCAAATCACTCTTGAAAAATTTCATGGTTTGACCTGGAAAATTTTTAAAATTAAAGTCCCTTTAACTCCTAAACGGTATTTCCTAGATTAACGAAGTGATGTTTTTTACAATGAGTATTAGTCAGTCGATTTTACTATATTTTTTATTTTTCCCAAATCTCTTGGAAAAAATTAATATAATCGAAAATTAAATCTATTTTATAAATGACTTCCAAACTCAGAGATTTTTTCATTTTCGAGCCATATAACGCAATTATCTCCGGAGTAACTAACTGTGGCAAATCGTATTTCATTTTAGACTTGTTAGAAACAATTTATAGGGATCATTTCGAAAATATAGTGCTATTTTGTCCCACCTTTGATTATAATGAGACCTACAATAGAAAATGGATTTTTAAAGATAAAAACTTCATAGTGTTCGATCCATTGCTTGTAAAAACAAATTTAAATTTAGTTCTCTGGCTCTGTATGCAGATTTTTAAAGGTACAAACACACTTTTCATCATTGACGANAAATCGGGCAACCCGTTCTTGAGTTACGGTCCGGAATGCAAACTCCAAGATATCCTCCTGGCGGCCATATTGAATATCGGATCGCAACCAAAATCGATAGGGCACCTCCTCTGATCCACCCGGTTACACCACAGAAATATGAGATCAATCCGACAACCCGTTCTTGAGTTATAGTCCGGAATAGGATGCGGCGGCGGCGGCGGCGGCGGCGGCGGCGGCGGCGGACGCGGAAACCAACTGAGAACATAATGCCCCCATCTCAACTTCGTTGAGCGGGGGCATAAATACCTCAAATAGGACAAGTGCTCTGTTCTGGTGAGTGACAGCCAATAGGGATTTTTGGCAAGGCTCCGTATCGTTGATCCATGTCACGTATCGAGCTAATGCATTTTCTATCAAAGTCATACATCAAACGTGACACGGATCGACGATACGGAGCCTTGCCGAAAGTCCCTCACAGCTTAGTCCTTCCCTACACACAGAGGATGGACTTGCATGTACATTACAAAGAGTGAAATGATCAGCACATGCGGTGAATATTAGGCACTCAGCAATCAACATTAAGGGGCTCATCGCAGGCTTGATCCGAGGATTGGGATCACAGTTTGCAGAATGGAAGATTCAAACTCCTTCTTCACAGAGGCTGACGCTACCAGCTCAACCATCCACTCATAACTGACACACACTAATGAATCAACTGCATTTACCCTTGAAATAGTCACCACCCAACTGTTCTCGCTGCTGAAGGCTTTTTATTGAATTAAATAATCTCCCCCCCCCCCNCCCCCCCACTGTGTTGCAATTCAACCGAGGGCAACATGACAGAGTCAACTGTACCCTTCTGAAAAATGATTAAAGCCATCCAAATCTCTGTCTTTTACACCAAACTGGTGACCAATAGACAATCCTCAAATTGACGTAAACAAGAAAGATCTGCGCACTTCCACCAAAATGGCAACCATAACTTCGGTCTGAAACTGAATGACATGATGCAGAGAACCCTACGACAGTGACTTTGACGACGTTGCATCAGAGTCGACCATTGCTGAATCATGGATTGCGTCACGTCACCCGGTTTCAGATCAAGGTTCTGGTTGAGATTTCGGCAGAACTGCGCAGATCTGCGAATTCGAGAATGGTCTATGATCGGTTGATTTCCTACAGAAAGCATCCATTGATCACTTAAATACTACTTGCATAACAAACTTGTCAAACAGAGCCATCGTACGTGATAACTAAACGGGTATATAAAATCATCATTTTCATTTACATAAACCTATATAAATAAGACCACGTGGGTCCCTGTACAAACGACCATTTAAATGATGGTGTTGACAATTTGAAACTTGGTCATCTGGTACCACACAATAAACTCTTCCGAGGAACTGCCTCAGAGGCCCTTGGACAGGACAATGAGACTGACTCTAAAACAGGGGCCCACGATGAGCATACCCTCAGCAGAGGCCTACAACAAGTTAAATTCTCAAAGACATTCAACCCCAGATTATCAAGAGCAACAGCCCTGAACTGACTTATTGACAAGTTTTGGCCTCGAATATCCAGGACCTGAGACACGGTGGTATCAACCTTCTCCAAACTAGACGAAATTCAAACAATCGGCATCATTATCTAAACAGTCAAGAACAAGCAATAATACATGTAAACTATAATACATATTTGCACTTTACAAATGACCGATATCTCAAACTTGGCCACAAAAATTGAACACTGACATCGCTTATAAGATACTCTTCTTTAAGTTTTGAAGACATTTATTCGGCCTTGACCCTGGCCTTGACCTCTGAAGTGAAGACACGGACCTTGACATACTCTAAAGATCTGAACTACCAGATTCAAAATAAGTGTTGTATAATCTATACAAAGCACTTCATTACGATCGAATGAATACTTAAAATTTCATTGAATTGTTATCATTATTCAAATTGATAATCAGATGTCATGATTGGATACCAATAAACATGAGGACTAAATAATATTCATGTCATGTAAAGGTCGTGTAAAGGTCAAGACACTATGTTTGGATATTTACAACATGATACCAATGTTCTTGATAATGAATATTCATGAGATGTTAATGACATGCAAATTCATGAGGAATACGGTATTCAAAACGTGGAAGTAAATAGTCCACATCTCATTTTTATGAATCTCAAGGCACCTTGATTTCTCAATCAAAACACTGAAGAAAGATGAATAATCATGAGCACTCATGAATATTCATGACCACTTCATGAAAATTCATGTGCTTCTTTCATGGTAGACTTTCTTCTCCAACTTATCTACATGCCCAATCCACTCTAACACTATATTTACACTGAATGTTTATCACCATTCAGAAATCTTTCATGACAGACCCAAGCAGACGACATCTTGGCTTCAGATTTTCTAACAAACCGCAAACCTCGGGAAGAAAAATCTGACTGAAAGTTCGACGCACCTGACTGTTGAACCAATCTTCTTCATATTTCATGGGATTGGTTATCACATGATCACAGCGTAAACAAATGACGTCTGCTTAGGCCTCATATTGAAAGAGACAACAGTGGAAGAGCACTTTGTAGCTAACGAACAGAGAAGCAGTACACCCAGCAGAGAAACGAAAGAAACATTGGGAATTTCATTGACTAATGGCAGATGAAAATCTGTCTCACCTTAAGTTGAGAGTTGACCACTGCACATTACAGAGAGAAATCAAAGAGGCTGACAGAAAGTGATTGTCTGATATCATTTCAGGCACTGATTTGAAGTGACGCTTGGATGAATTCCAGGTTAAGTTGGTACGTCAATAAGTACATTCTATACACACACAGATACATGATTTTTATCTTGAATTGAGATGAAAGGATGTCATTTATACTGAAGCAGAACTGGCAGCACCAGCATACTCTTGACAAATGTACACAACACGTGACTCGCACCTTGGCCTGGTGGGAGGTTGGTGTTTTGGTAGACGATGTGTGATGCGTGAAGTAATTTTATCACAATGGTAAGTTCTCTAGCATTCAGATGAAATGGAGTAAGTGGAACTAGTTCATCGCATCCACACCTACCGTGACTCGAAAACTGACAATTTTGGGTTGAGGGAGATATGGCTATGACAGGTGCCAGAACTGGGGAGGACACTGGTATGCCTGGATAACCTTGAATGTTACATGTAAGTACAAAGCTCTGCCTGAGCGAAAGTCCTCCAGGAAACTTGGGAAGCAAATAGACCTTGCATAGCGAGCTTTCCTGAGGCGAAAGTACAGAAAACAGACTGGCTGAGATATTTGACATTTGCAGCCAGTTTTGGGCTGAACTTGGATATTTGGTTCTGAGACATCCTTCCATTCTGAGTAACATATGATACTCTCTCTCCGTCATGAGTTGCTGATGAGACGATGCGACGTTTCTGATTCTCCCGAGGAAAGAAGTGTCCGACAAACGGATGAGATACAGAACAAGACTGAGCCCCCCCCCCTTTCCCCCGAATCCCAAACTGTACACGAAGTCCATAACAATCACAAATCAGCTGATTGCTAGCTCCCTTTGAGACTCTCGCCTTCAAATGCACGAGAACTTCTAAATCCTGACCAGATTTGGGAAACAAAGTCTCTTGCCGTGCATTAAAAGTCCCCCGGTGTGCCCAGCACTTACTCAACGAAACATCAACATCAGTTATGAAACAGTAGGCCTTTGAACCACTTAGTAGAGTGTCACGAGGCCTGTTTCAATGTGCCATGTGAAAACGCAACACAGTATCCTACAACTGATAGCACCAGCATTCTTCTTCCACTGAATCCGCACAACCCGACTGCCGCAGTCTTCCTGGGGAGCTGTAGTGTTCTTGTTAGTCACTAGGTGTCAGCAGTATTACCAGAATTGCAGGCCCGGTTTGTTCAGCGTCATGAAGTAGATTTGACAGCTTGATCCTGATCGTATTGAGGAGAAGAAGACCTGGAAGAGAAAATATGGGCAACGTTTAGTGGACGTCAGGAAATATGCAACAAAGGAAGAGAATTTGGCAACTTCTACGGTACGCTTTAATCATTTGACCAAAACTCTTTTGATAGTGACTCACAGGGAGGTGATAAGGGCAGTTTTGTATTCTCTGAGATTTATTTCTTACCTTGTCATTGCGTTCACAGAGGAATTTGAGCTTTTGTGCTTTCTTGTGCATAAACACACCGTCAAGATGTCCAGTTTCTGCAGATCTAATCTCAATGGCCTTGTTGCCCCATCCCATGATTTGACCAGTACTGATGTAGGCTGAAAGAGGCATGGGATAAATCAGTATCAAATCTCAGCAGACGACATTACATGTATTTTATTGAAGCAGAGGTTTGGCCCTCCAAGTTGCTGTCAGATCTACGTTACACAACACGTCAGCATTGCCATCATGAGAACTTTATACACTTACCAACTGACGTGGGCATCTCGCCCCACTGTAACACCACATTCTTGGTGATCTTTCCATTGCTATCAACATACACTCCTTCATCTGAAAGGCACATGAGTGCTCGGTAAAAACGGCTGCCACACAAGTCAGGTATTAGTCATTCTGAATTGCACATCTAGCAGTATTGAGTTGAAAGTTGACAGGTCAGGAATCAGGGATGGATCAGTTTTTACACAAAAGTTACTTACTGTCATAGCAGAGTAAGAGCTGCATGCCTCCTGTCTCTGGCAAGATCACAATCGTGTGTGGAGTTACCGCAGCGATTTGCTGAAATAGAAGACATTGACGTCAACAATACAGCACAGAGAGAATTGAACTAATTTCATTTACAGTGAAGTTACGATTCATCTGCCATCGAAATGATGCTCAGGCAGCTACAGCACCACCTGTGATCACTGAGGGGTTTACATGATAATAGATGAACTGAATTCCTTTGGTTTTGTTACTGCTGCAGAGCGTTACATCTGCACGCAACATACAAATCATTACATCTGCATGTAATATGCTAATCATTACATCTGCACGGTAAAAGTTATATCTTGCATCAAGTTGTACGTTGTTATAGACATGATTAGCACTTAGTCCGAGCAAGAAGGCCCTGGCGGTTAAACTGCACCCATGAACCAGCACAACAAATGAAAAGTTGAACCAAATACTATGAGTTGTGAAGGACATAGGAAGGTCACACAACGTTTAGTACACCGATCATGCATGTCATACAGCAGGACGAATGAAACTGAACAGAACCACAACTGGGGTTTGATTCTCAAAGTGATGGGAGAAGACGGCAGACGTTAGAACTAAGTTCCTGGAGTGTGTGAGAAATATCAACAATTGAGGTAAAAAGTTCGAGAAAAATGGACAAAAATTGACAAATGTTCAAAAATTGGTACAAAATATGACGTGACAAGGTTGTCTGTGTGTCCGTAACCGTGACTACATAACTTGGGCGTAGAGTGCTTTGCAAACTACTGCAGTTAAAGAAAGTTCAGCAGAGGCTAAGAATTTGTTTGTACGAAACTTGGAGGAAACATTTTGACTGCCTATAGCAGCGATTTACAACAGATCTACTGAAGCACAAAAGACAATCATCCGACACAAGAAGTATTCGTACCCCGGCGTCAAAATATACTCCGGAAACATTGGCACCACAGGTGTCCTTTAAGACAGAGGAGAAAGAGCGTCAAAATTCATATCGATAAAGGTTTCACAAAGTAATCTGCATGAGTGATCTCATTGATACATGAATGTACAATGTACAGGCTTGTACGATATCACATATGATCAGTATTTTACAAGTACACTTAAATTCGAATGTTGAACGAGTGAAATCTTGGTGAGAGACGACAAAAAAAGACAGAAGAAAAACAGACGAATGAGAGTTGATACACGAACTGAAATTTGCTGCTCAGTTGGTCGGAGATAGCCATCCGTTAGCAGCGATGACTTCAGGAGAGTGTTACTAGTATCTTCTGACAGATGAAGGGACGAAAATGACACGACATGACTCATTAGACAAGGATCACTGTAGGTGTGTGTACATGTAGTTGTAGATTAATTCTAACACAGAACACCTGGGATCACATGCAAACGGCATGAAGAGGTTCGACAATACAAGACAGTTTGAAATCCCTAGTTTAATAGATGAACAATGGATATGAACAAGTGAAGTTTAGTAGAGAAAGAACAATGAACTAGTATCTCAATGCTAATATTTGAATGAAGAAAAGGGTAGGCCTTTGAAGGACTGTGTATTGGTCCACGACCATCAACTTTAAAGGGTTTCTCGGCAGTGTTTGCTACCCAATATGGAGCCCTTTTTATTCGGAATCATTTCCAACAACCATCCCTTTAAGTCTCTCAAGAAAACGAAGTCAGTAGCAAACTTTCCAATGCCCCCAAATGATCCAGTTTTCCTCACAATGAAGTCACTTCAGAATTTGCCACAAGTAGGCCCTACCCCCCTCTACCCCCTCCTGTTCCAGTCCTTCTAGGTTCAAACACTCATAGAGAAATACAAAGTACCTGAGATTGAAACTGTTATCATGAAAGAGAACAGAGCAGACGACATCACAAGATGACGTGGACGTCGGGAGGAAACAAGGGGGTGGAAAAAATGACCAAAAGCGTTGGAAAAACTCAAAAGAGTGTCAACTACAGGTGCTCCTCCAGCTGAGAGTTGGCTCTCTATGGGCAGTCAACTCTCTCATGGATGAACACCTACACTTCATTCCACATCCGAGTGGCGCGAGTTTTTCAGCCGATATCTCCGCAACGCCTGGCTCAAAATTGACATACCATACATCAGTTGACTTGTCTTTCTTGTCGGTATCTTTCTGCTATCTTCATTTTTCGCGTAAGGCCGGCATAACGGATCCCTTTCTCAAAAGCCATTTTATTTCGCCATGGTGTTCAGTGCAGTTTACACGTGCGCGATGCATTGCGTCATTTCAAAATGGCCGCCATTTCGGCCGTAAACACGAACTGTGATTGGTGAAAGAACTTTTTTCTGTCACGTTTTTTGGGAAAATGACAGCGATGATGGCTGTAGCGGCAAGAAAGATGAATCGATTGACGTATGTTTCATCAAATTTGACCCAGCCGTTGTGGAGATATCGTTCATAAGCCTCGCGCCACTCGGAAGTGGAATGGAGAGTAGGCCTGCACATTGATAAGTAGAGGAAAGTTGACATGAAAGGACGAATGAGCCTAGATATCCTTGGATTAAGCCTCATCTAACTATGACAGGAGGAAAGACAGCATCTGGTGTATCTAGTAAGCAACAACTTCAAATGGGTTGATAAATCACTGTATGACTTGTTCATAATCAGAGTGCATCTTGACGGCGGACTCGGCTATAGTCCGAATCAATTTTAGGCCAACAGATCTGGAAGAAACACTCCTATGTCTTGCCGATAAGACCAATTTTCTACTTACATGTGAAGGAATGTAGAGGTCATACACAGAGGAACTGTCAAGGTCGATCGCGTGGAAACCTCCGGCAGACCCGTACACGACCTTTAACCTTTGACCTTGTTCGACTGTCAGGTCAACCAGGAGAGGTCGGTGGGTCAGGTTCCCAATACTCTGCAAGAGAATAAATGAACATTGAGCTGAAACATCAAACTCAGGCCTACATTGAACCCAGGCCTACATCACCAGACATATCTTACCTTAAATGCCATGAACTTGTGATAAGGTTTTGGTGCCCAGGCGTAGATTTCAACGCTGTCTTTCATCCCTATCACAAGGAACTTGATTCGTTCGTATTTCACTGGAAGAGAGACAAATTCAGACATGGTGAACACGGGGAAGGTTTAAAGATTTACTGAGTACTTCCAGCACAAGCCGGGGAGACCACAGGGTGGGCAAAGAGAGAGGAATAAAGGAACAAACAAGGTGAGTCAAGATCACGCTATGCACCTCCAACTACTTACCAATTTTAAAATGGACACAGCCCTCCATCTCGCCAACGTTTGTCCAACCATTACGCTTGTCATTCTGAAAGGAGAGAAGACAGTCAGAGAAGTGTTCAAGGTGACCATCAGCATGCAGACGACATCAACATGCATGTGCACACCATAAACACTCCCAAAACCAAACATGCTAAATATCAAAATAAATCTTTGAAAGTTATGCACTAGAATCCAAATAACTATTTCCACAATTCCGGTGATCTCTTTGTTCTTCAAAGGAGCCAAATCTCAAAAAGTTATGCATTTTCCCATACCCAAGGACAGGGGAGGGAGGATGGCAGAGTCTGTCCAAAGGAGAATCCCCCCCCTCCCCCAACATGCAAGGGTNTTGCCCTAGATCACCCAAACGGAAATCAGAACAAAGCACACCCAACACAATTACTAATCCCTATACAATGGAATTCCTGCCAACGTGAGGGGTGGAACAACAAAAGCATATCATCTTGTGTAAATTTCTGTAGGTTATACCAGGTGCCAATCACAGCCCATAAAGTGAGTGGTGGGAGGCATGAATGATGAAAAGGTATTGAGAAGTGTTCAGTTCATAATAGCTAATACAGCCTAATTCTGTGAAATTGAACTGAAATGACTCACTGAAGTCAAGGTGCAAGGAACCATGCAACCACAACCAATAAGAATGTGCATACCCTTTCAGGCAAGGAAGGACTCAGTTTGGGAAAGGGTCTTCAACTCAGTGAGTGCATTTCACCCAAACTATACCAAAAATCATGTGTATCAGACTATCTTGGGTATAGTCTCGGTGAACTGCACAAAAAAACAACATACGATCTTACATTTTGAGTTTGAGTGCGTACCCCCTCCGATTTGAAGATCTTTGTCTTGAGCCATGAGAGGTAATAGACTCGGATCTTGTTCTTCTTGCCAGATATCGTCACTAGGATGTTCTGGCCTTCGAGCACCTCCATCTGCATAAACCGTCGTCGGGAGATTAACTGATAAACTGCAACGAACAAGGAAGGAAATGGTAAGGTCTGTTGTAGCCTGTTTCTGTACAGGCAGCTCAACCTCCAGAGGAGCATCCTACCTACCTTTCCCCTGACCACTCCTGTCCAACAACATCAGTCCGCTCTCCGTCCCGATCAAGAGATTCACCCCCCATAACGACGCACACAAAATATCCGAATTAAACCTCTTCTTATATTTCCTAATCTCTGGTGTCTCATTCGCCGAGTCGACTATACTCATATTAGAGGGCGCCACATTGACATTGACAGCCGAACCTCGGCGCTGACTTGATATACTGCTCATGCTTGATGTCGTTCCAGTTCCGTTATTAGCACCAAAACCAAATGCAGAGAAAGACCTCGTGGATGAGCGGAGACCGGAGACAGTCGGCTTGCTGACAGCTTGACGATACTGGAAAATAAAAGATAGTGAGGATGAGTTGAAATCAACAACAGACGATGACCTCATCAGAAGTCATCCCCTGTGATTGAGTACTTGGGTCAATTGCCAGCTCAAAAGCATTGAAATGTACAGGAATTGTTCACTGTTCAGTACAAGTGTCCAGACTGGCCAGATTTTAACTGTCTATTCACTTGTGGATACTTGTACTTCAGGGTGTGTTGTGGTCTTGAGCTGGAAACCTCCGATGATCAGCGCCTCCATAACGCCATAGCTAACGATCAATCCTTTTTAGAAAGTCCAGATTGTTCTGTACGACATTTACCGTCTCATTACCACAAGGTCTCACCAGTGGCACTGTTACACAACTTGACACCACGGCATTCGGCACATGGGTGAGTTTTAATACGAAACCCTTGGAACTATACCAGTCTGTTCACAGTCGTAACATGGTTTTCAAGGTTATTTATTAATTGCAGGGTGGTTAAAACAGTATTTCATGGTCATCAAGAGAGTTCAGGCCCCATAACCTTGCCAGCTTAGTTGGTTGCTTGTTATGTACTGTACATTAGCTCAGTAACTAAGCCAAGCAAGGTTTTATGAATGTGGTCCCAGGTACCTTAAATAGTTGTCTTACACCAGACAGGGAAGGGACAGCAAAATCATACATGCAGAACATGCTAAAATCATCAAGAGTAAGTATAAAAGGGCAAGAAGGTAAAATTAGTGGGCCAAAAACTGCAAGGCCAAGTGGGGCATGCTGAGATCTGGGGCAGTTCATATACATTACAGCATAGAATGATTGATAGGGAGAGTTTCCCGGCCCAAAAGGGGGCGCACCAACAGGTGTATAGAAGTCAAATATGAAGTTCTTTAGATTCAGCGCTCAACTTGAAAGGTCAACATTCTTGAAGTAAATTCCTCAAGAAAATGTACATATAGAAAAGATCAGCCTCGACACCAGAAAAGATATACAGGGTGGTCCAATAATGATGTTCCAAGCTCAGTCGACGACAAAAACAATTTGTAACGTGGGAATTTCTTTATTGTGTCACCCTGTGGTAATTCGACGGTGAGAGAAAACTTTCCCTGGCATGAAAACCGATGACTTGAAAGCCATGGACGCTGAATTCGTCACTGTGATCATTTAACAAATATTGTCATTTTATTTGGTCAACAATCAAACAGGTATCAGTTCAACTCAAACCCTAAATGTGTACTTTGACAAATGTAGCATTCGCACACCAGGGAGGGTTAGGAAGGCCAGGCATTCAGGAAATGGTCTCATGCATGTCAGGTACCAAACTCAGCTGATTACTCTACCTTGTGCCTTTGGAAGTGGGGCACCAGGTCATCCTGAAAGCACAAACTTGGGTCATAGCAACTTTCTCCGCACCTCAGAGGTTTACCGAAAGTATTTGAGTCCAGAAGACTATACAGTTGAGTTACTGACCTATGTTAGCAGATACACCCCTCAGTACAAGCACTCGCCAGATTCTAACTACCTCAGACATCCAAGGGGTATTCGAATCCTACGTTCTTGACCACACTCGTGCTGACCCAGTTCATGTAGTTGCTGACTCAACTCGAGAACGGCAGTCTCGAACGGCGAGAACGCACCCCATGTCGGGCCAAGAATGTATTCTTCTCACTCCCCACTCAGTGGAGGGTTGAGAAGAACACGTTCCTGGCCCGACACGGGTTGCGTTCTCGGCGTTCGAGACTGCCGTCCTCGAGTTGAGTCAACATCTACATGAACTGGGTCAGCACGAGTGTTGTCAAGAACGGGGATTCGAATACGCCCCCAGTGGCAGGCAGCCTGACATTTTTGGACACTTGTAGTGAGGGTTGGCTAGAGAGGGAGAAGATTGACCGTTGGGTGGGAGAGGGAGGGTACAGGTATATCTCTTAGAAAGTTTGAATAGGATGAGAAATTAAGAAGTTTAGAGCTGATATAAAGAGGTATTTAGATTTACTGAAAGATAGACCCCTCTTGAAAGACCGTCAAGGGTACAAAACGACTTGCATGTTCAAGGTGCAATGTACAGTACATGCAGTGTACATTTTGTACCATTCGAGAGCTTTTGAAAAGGGTCTTTTCTACGGTTATATCATCATTAAACAGACGACATCAAAAAGTAGAGGTGAAGAAAAAATGACAAGAAAAAGACTTGGAATGAAGAATCTGGACCAGGATAAACCTGGTTTGTGGCGCCATACTGACTCGACACGGACCGAACGCCACCACATGACATCAAACGACCACTGTAACATGCACGTGACATCATCACCGGCACAATACTCCTCCCATCCATGTCATCACACTAAAACAATACTTGTGCAATAAGCAAAGCAAAACGGTGGAAATGAAAAGTCGGTCAAGATAAGAAACTAGACATAGAGAAGCCAATGTTCTCAACATTGGATGAACAGATATCAGCCCTGCCCTGAATGAATGAGGGGTGATTCTTCGTGTGATTTTTACTAAGTACTAAATCTACAGAGCAGAGAGGACAAAGACTAAGAAGACTGTGAAGAAAACCCAAACCAAGCGACGTATTCAAACAAAAACAAAGCATGATTCAAACCAAATCAAAGAAGAGATAAAGCTTCGTAGTTGATGTATCTGCCGTTACAAGGTGATACAATAAAATGTCCCTAAGTACAACTTTCATGTTGTCCCGATTGGGCAGAGGACTTGTTACTGAATCATCCTGTACACAGCAAGGAAGACTAGACCGAGTTTTTAGGAAAGCACAAAAAGAAAACACATATTGGTGCAATTAACCCCTTGATATAAAGAAGATATAAATGATAAGAAAATTTGGGATCTTCCATCCATTTCCCACACCCCTGGATTCACAGCAGATCAAATATCACCAAAAACCCCATAACTTAGGAATAGAATGTTGGATTACCAAGTTATTTCTTTTAACCCAGACAATCTGTACCAAGAGGGGGAAAAAGTTGGAGAGTAAAGCGAAGATCAGAGTTAGGCCCTGTGTGGCCGTGGTGGTCTAGTGGCTCGGGTCGCCGGCCAGCAATCATGAAGGTCCAGGTTCGAATCTCACTGCCAGCATGAGACTCTGGGCAGGTCTCTTTGCCAACCTTGCCTCGCTCCTCCCAGGTGTATAAATGGTACCGGTCAGATATGATCAGGGTCGGGCGCTGAGTTCTACTGGTTTCAGGATAGACAGGGCTTGGTGTCAAGTCGGATGACACCTCTACTGTTGTTGATATCAGACTATCAACTTAAATGCTACCTTTGAGACCACTCTGTAGTTTCGTGTTAGCTACCCCTGTCTACCCTGGTGTTATCATCATGAACTCCCACATAGACGAAGGACAGAAGCAGAGGCTGAGGACCCCGACAGCAACACAAACAACATAAACAATACTTGGAACATGGCAGCCATGATGCACATAGAAAGCGGACAAATCAAGGACATCCATGCTACACGAGCACCGAAGATTCTCAACGATGACGTAATGGTGGGTTTGCAGGGATTTGGGTCACATGAAGCTTCTTACGGGTTGTTGGATATTGAAAGCATATAAGCATTTATATCAGACCTTGTGGTTTCACTGTACTGCGGAGGGGGGTGGTTTTTAAAAAGAACAGCCAGGACCTCTCAGGAATGGTCCAAGAAAGTGTTGGCAGCTGTTCCATTTGGATAACATCCCCCAGAGGAAATATCGTCTGATTCCGGGAGGCTGCTTTCTGACAGGAACAGCCACAAAGAACTCTGGCTGTTCCATTAAAACCCCCTCACACTGAACACAACCATGGAGTTGATTGTGATGAAATATTCAAGGCTGATTTGGAAAATTTTTGTATATTTACAAACAAATTTTGAAGCAAAACTCACCGGCAGAGGCGGAGGCTGAAATTTATCAAAGTTATTCAGGGTTTTAATGTTTGGCAATTTGAGAGGAAGCCAGAAAATATGCCACAAATAAACGGCAAAATGGTAATGCAAAACGATAGAAGAGCCAAGGAATAAAGTTTTGTTTTGATATCCTGAATGAACAGCAAGTACATGTACACATATGGTCTAGTTTTGATAGTTTGCCAACTTGCAGAGCGACATCAGAAGTCAGTTGTTAGACGTACAAAGGAGAGGAGAGGGATTTGACAGAGGACAGGACGTTACTTGAAGATGGGTGGAGTCATGTTGACAGACAGAACATTTATGAACAAATAATCATCAATTCACACCAGACCGATTTAAATATTGTTTTTCTAGGGTGTCATGTAGAATGTGGCCTTTGGGAGTCCGATCTGACACCAGTCGATGGGGAAAACTACCTAGCGACCATCCTAACGGGGACGGGTTTGACACTTGGAACCACTGGAGTAAAATACAGAAGGGGCTACTCCATAAATTCAATCACTCAACTCCTATTCTGAACATGTCTGAAGACAGGAGGATGTGCAGTATCTGGAACAGCCATCGAATACATCCTAAACATAACGAAGGTACAGAGAACTTTACTTCCAAGAAATGGACCTACTCCCTTGATTCAGCTTACCTCATCCGATGTTGATTTGTCTTGTGGGCGTTGTTGCCCCCTCGACGACGGTGTCCCACTAGCTGATGAGGAATGAGGCAGAAGATCGGGTAACACGCTACTGCTGCCACTGTTCTGTCTTGAGAATGGTATACCTAGAAATGGAGAGAGTGAGTTGGTCAGTGGGCTCTTCACCAGGGGTTAGAAATGGTTTAAGATACAAAGCTATTTAGAGGTAGAAACGGGACTATTCAGAGATACAAATAATACTCTTTCGAGTTACAAATAGGGTTATTTAGGGATTCAAATATGGCTATTTTAATTTAGAGATACTTTTGATCATGAACTTTCTGGGTGGTGACATTATACATGTATGAGGAATATTGTGCAACAGACGATTCTCGAATTCGCAGATCTGTGCACTTCCGCCGAAATCTCAACCAGAACCTCGATCGGAAACCGGCGTGACACCATCCATGATTCAGCAATGGTCGAGTCTGACGCAGTCTTTGATGTCACTGTCATGGGGTTGTCTGCATCACGTCATTCAGTTTCAGACCGAGGTTGAGGTTGAGATTTCGGCGGAAGTGCACAGATCTTTATCGTTTATGTCAATTTGAGAATGGTCTTTTGGGAAGATACAATGATAGACTTGAATACTGGTCCAAAGGCAAGGATGAAATAAAGACCGTTTCATTCACATTGAACAACGAAAGAATAAGTGCAAGGAAATGAAAACACAAACACAAGCAAATCTGGACTGAAAACATTGATGCTGTTAGTATAAAACAGAGAGAAATTCACCAATCATTACAGTGCTAAAGTCTGAGGAGGAGGCAAAGAGTTGAGAGAACAAGGGGTGCTATCCAACCATTTTGGTCCCCTACTATAGGGAATGAACCCATGGCCTCAGAGGTGACAGACATGATGGTTGAACTACGTCAGGCAGACAGGAAAGCTGAAGTTGATGTAGGAAACTGTGCAAACATGCAAGTGAGCTACAGCAAAGAGCTAGACAGTAAAGAGCTAGAGTGTGCCACATTCGATATCAAGGGCCCCTGAGGCCCCATTCTTCGGGCCCCAGTTTCGCCATTTCTAATGAATCAAGCACAGCAAATAGTTCTGCCAAGAAAGGGGTCTAGCCTGCGCTAGGAAAACTCTTACGAATTTCTGAACTTATGTGGCAAATTCTCTACAGAATCCTGTAGGATCAACAACCAAGCAAGGGAAGGAAAGTGGCGAGACAATGCCATAGTCGGCCATGACATGTGCATTTCAAGTGTGTCAACTGAACATGAAACATGCAGTGGCAGTAAGCAGGGAGGAGCAAGTCAATGACAGCAAGAGCTGCTGTCCGTGGCAAGGCTGAGTGTACTCAAGAGCCCGTATTTTAGAATGCTCCTCAACGTAAAGGCATTCCTCAAGGCTATTGTTCTGAACAGGAGAACAATATCCTTGAGGAACTCCTTTATGTTGAGGAGCATTCTAAAATACGGGCCAAGCTGTCTGGTGGGTAAAGAACAAAACCATGCTGAGTGAAAAGTGCAATGTCTCCTGATTCGTCCCTTGTGTGTGATATTTCTGAGCCTGGGGAGTAGAACTTATGGAATACAAGTTAGAGAGACCGATCTCATGGTTTGATGTCTTGAAACAAATGAATGAATGAAAACTTGGAAAGTTTATTAAATGATCAAAACGAAATGCACCAAAATGATCTTTTCACAAATGAATTCACGAGATTAACTCAATGAAACCAAACTGTCGTGTTATATACAACATGAATAATCCGCAGAGAGGCTGTTCCAGTCAGAGGTACCGTAAAGGTGAGGTCGTAAATGCACGGGGAGGTAAAACTGCCATTAGAATCATGGCTAGTTTGGCGTTTCCCCACATGAGGGAGCACGAGGTAGGAAAAGCTTCAGATGGGGTGTGCACTCTAACTGGAACAGCCTATTTATGTCACATGACCGGGACTCGTCAAAGAAACTCTGCACTTACCGTTTTCATCCTTACCCAAAGCACCAGGTGATGAATCATGACGTGATGTTCTGGCCGCCATGGCGCCATTGGTCACAGGCTCTGATGGGCGCCGCTCACCCGCGGCTTCGCGTTGTCGAAGCTCACCGCTGATTTGGTCAGAGGTTCGACTCCCTCCGCTCCCGTTACTGCTTCCACCGGATTCTTGTTTCTGCAGAGAGAGAAGTGACGATGACGAAATGTGTCGGTGGCTGTGATTGGCTACACTGGGTGGCATCCATTTTGTGCGAGAGCAGTTTATAACTGCGGCACTCAAGAAACAAGGTCCAGTGTAGCCTCTGCCTCTCTTTCACCTCAGGAGATCGCTCGTCAATCATGACACAGGCGTGGTGGGAGAAGAGATACAATTCCACCACAAACTGGCCTTCACCGTTGAATATTCAGTCTCCGGGCCTACATTGCAGTGTATGTTTAGGCCCACAAGCCCTGATGCTGTATTATCATGACTTCAGTGAGTCACTTACACATCTTTCAAGAACTCTTGAGCTCTAGTGGTTAATTAAGATCTGACACAAAGAGATAGAGATATTTCAAAAGGGAATCTTTATAAAATGTTAATTCTGTAATCAGAAGCTGAAAAGAGTAAGAATTGTTAGAACGACCATAATAAACCAAATAATAGGAAAACAAGTGATTTCTGGAAAGCAAAGGTGCAGCTGGACTGCAGGGGTTGATTGTGCATAGCCTTCCTTCTGCCACACGGTAGCTGGCCACAAATGGCAGATTTACATAGGAGGGGTAAGGAACTTGGTAGTGTTCCACCAGGGCCAGGGAATCTGGGAGAAACCCTCTGCACATTGAGCCACCTCCCAGTTAATCCTGGCCAGATTGAAATATGGCTACACCCAGTAGAGACTGACGTCCTGTTCTTGAATCAGCTGAGGTTGGCAGACTAGTCTCCTGACAGAATACAGCTACCCCCTCAGTAGATTCAGGACCAGCTCACTAGAGGGCGCATGGTACACCAGGATGGCATGTTGTAGCAGGGGTATTCAGGCATGGTAGCATCAACTAGGCACGTCTGAAACGTTCAACATATAGCTTCAGGCTGCTCACGCAAACACGGGTACATGTGGACGTGTCATACCAGGTAGACTGAGGTTGACACAACTGGCAACACTAGGAGATGCAAAGCAGCAAGTAGATATGACCATTCAAAATCAGCTAGAGGACCTAGGATGTCACAGACACCGTTGTTCTAGACTCGAAAGACATCTCTCCTAACAGTTCGAAGGTAGAGTGTTGTGACTGGTCAGTCTAAGCACATCATGCCCCCATAAGGTGTAAGGATTGGTTTGAGGAGTTCACCATTACTTGTCTCTAAGACGACCATCTGCATGGACAGCAGCTCAACTCAGACAGAAACCCCAATGGTTAGGGCAAACACTAAGGCCACCTATTGACAGCTTCTCAACTAATCTACCCCAGTGCCCACTTACAGTATCAGACATGATCAGTGAAGTATGTTTAGCAATTATAAACTGACAGGTCTTAGAATGATGTCATTCCTCTTGTCGCATGCACCACGTCTCTGGAGAATGTTATGGAGGATGGAAGCAAATAAACTGAATAAAGAGTCTAATAAAATGTGAAGGGAGCTACAGAAAATATCATCATTTCAACCATTTCTCCACAAGAGATGTCGGAGGAAAACCACTTTCAGTGTTTTCATATGGGGGACTTTCCTGCCATTAGAGGCCGCCACTAGTTAGCGGTCCTAGAACGTCATGAAATTTCACGTCATGGAGCAAAAGTGCGTGTCATCCATAATGCCGCGAGGCCGTGGCCTACGTCTGTGACGTCAAATTTTGTGACGTTCTAGGACCGCTAACAGGCGCAAAAATCCTTGAAGAAAGAAAATCATTGTGATAGACTCCTGCAGACTCATGGAAAACCTGCACAGAACTTCTCTGTTGTGATCGGTGTGGTTTGCCATTCTGTGTCATTCTGTGGAGAAATGGTGATAAATAGAACTTAAACAAGGATGAAATCATATAAAATGAAATGGAATTGGTAAGTTTCGTGGAGAAATCGATGCACAAAGGAGTGTGTACTCAAACTTTGAGAAAATGTGTAAAAGGTGTAGGCCTCCTTTGAGAACTTCTGGTCTGAGGGCAACATGGTTGAACAGAACCAGTCAGTGAAGTTCAAGTGAGAAGATTTCAGCTCAATGAGCAGTGACAACATCAATTTGCAATCTTGGAGTTGTATTTAAAAGGATTGGTGAGGGACGTCCCCGAATTATGAAGAATATACAGTTTAAGACTTGACAAGCTTTGACTAGAAGTCTTCAAAGGCATGTAAGAATATTTTTATGTTCGATATTTCCTGTAGTTCCCCTACCATGATGTAAATTGTATTTGGAGGTGGAGGGAGTGGAAAAGTAGCATTAACCTGGTCCACCCTGTCGATGTAATACAAGGTCATTTTGGGACGATCATGGTGTACCTGCAACGTCAAATAGAGGTCAACGTGATGCATGTGCCTTGTTGACAAGATGTGAATGTAACAGAGTGATTTTGCGTGGAAAAAAATTTGAAAATTGTAACTTGCTGGAGTCATGAAAAGGAATCATGCTATGACTATCAAATCAATTGATGATGAAATGTGAGCTAGCTATGGTGCCAGGGGTGGAAAACAAGGTACGCCTGACCCCCCAGATTCAATCACACTTGCTTTCTGAGGGGCTTAGAATACTGCTATCTAGGCTATAGCAGAAGTAGAAGTCAAATAATAGAACGGTGAAGATAAACCCAGGACGATATAGGCCACTCAGAATGGAAGTTTGCATGGCTCTTTTCTAGAATGAGGGACAGGCCATCTTGAAACAAGTTATGTCACGTAGAATATATTTCGACGAATTCAAAATTTCTCACATTTTTGCCGGACACTCTGGTAGGTTTATTGGACATCAATTTCACTCAACTTACATCAATTTGCAAATGACCAAGTCAGACTTGAATCTAAGATATGTGCTCAACTGATAAGCCACTCAACATGCAGTGATAAAAAATCTGCTCTTGAAAACTGAAAATGTCATTGAATGCTTCAAACATACTTCAAACTTGCATCAGGTATGCTACAAAAGTCAAGAAGCCATTCCCGCATCCATTGTAGAAAAGAGGAACTAAAGGCCAACAAAATGAAACACGGTAAGGACACTGAATATAAATAGTACCCGAATATCCCTCCGTAATCCGTGGAGTCCGACTATCGACTGCAAACATAAAATGTTACCCACTCATAGCCTGAGAACAACAATGAAAGCAGACGGATGAAGAGAAAATTTATGAAGACGTCTGTTAGAATTTCCAAAGCTGAAGGCGCTGCTCCAAGTGAGAGGTTTCTTGTCCGTGTTGGCTCTCTATGGGCAACTTAACCCTAGGAACCCCTATGGGCATTCGTAAAGCAAGCCGCACACGAATGCAGTTTTGCCCCCAACTATGGAGATTTTTGCCTCCTACGTGCAAATGTCATCGTGTGCGGTGGTTGGAGGCAGAGGCAAGACGGATTCCTTTGCCTACAATGCAGATCAGACATGTCTGAATGACGTCACGCCGCATCTACAGGAGACAAATTTGCAATCGTGTGCGGCGACTGACGCACCGTGTGCGGTGACAGGATGCTGAGACAAATAACTCCTATGGAGGCAACGTCAGAGACAAAATTCCATTCATGTGTGGCAGACTTAAGTGTTATTGGTCTCAGCATAGTGGTTGGGAAACCAGCAATGGTGACTTGCCCATTGAGAGCCAACTCACACAAGAAACTCCCACATAGAGCATCCTACTGATGAGACAGAACATTCTGTGGGTGGAGACCATAGCAAGTTATGACACTCATTCTGATTCAAAATGAGAAATGTTACAGCCACAAAACTACGGGTTAAAGTATCGGCACCAGTCTTTGGAAGTTGGGTAAAAAACTCAATGATATTACGTCACCATTCCATTCATGCATATTTACAACAACAAGAGAGACATTGAGAATGTTGAAAAAAAGTTTCATGCAAAAATACCATGTTAGATGTAGATGAATGATATCTGGATTTTACTACCAATTAGAATAGTCCACAGACGATGAGTTAAAGGGTCACTAGCGCCACCATACATACCCGTCGTACGACTAAAGTCCCGTCATCCACCGGGCCACCATCCCGGTCACGGTCTCTCTCTCTTTCTCTGTTCTGTTCCCGTTCCACATGCTCCGACTTTGGCGAAGGTTCAGGTGAGTTTGTTGGTGTTGATTGTGAGGCTGGGGCTGGTTGGGGCGCCGGGGCTGAAGGTTGATCTAAAACAGATGAAAATTCTGTGACCTTGGCTATCAAATACGGACCAAGCCTTCCTGAGGCAGGAGTGTTTCCGTAAGTTGTAACCCAAAGCACTTCAAAAGTCAGACAGTCCCTCTCATGACCATGTCAACTGATCCTAGTTCTGCAGGACTCCTGGTCAGATAGCCGTGTTGTACTCACCATCATGAATGACCATAGACTGCAGCGTCTCAAGAGTCCCTTCATTATAATCAGCGGGTCTGAAAAAGACATTTCAGAGTTTTGACGAAACTGGACAATCTGGAAACTTATCACACGATGTCTCGTCACACTGGGCTGTCAGACATTCTGAGGAAACAGGACACAAGTTGGATTGATTCCACCTTTTTCTGACACCAATCTCTCAAGCCAATATCATAATTCACAGACTTTTCATTTCTAATCAGCAACCCGTTGCATACTCACAATGGCCGTGGAGGATCCGACGCCAGTAGCGTCCCATCCGGTGTCGGCATAGTCGCCTCCTCGTCAGATTCTTCATCCTCATCATCAGCCATGGGTTCGTCAGGTACCTCCCCATCATCATCATCAATCTCCTGTTCCTGTTCTGGCCTCTCCTGCTCCAGCTCACGTTCCCGCTCTCGTTCTCGCTGCTCCTGCCGTTCTCGTTCCATTTGTTCCCGTTCCCTTTCCTCTCGTTCCCTCTCCTCTCGTTCCCTCTCTCGTTCTCGTTCCCTCTCTCGTTCCCTTTCCCTCTCTCGTTCCCTTTCCCTTTCTCTCGCTTCCTGCTTCTCTCGTTCCCTTTTCTCCCTTTGTTTCTCCCTCTCTCTCTGCTCCCGAATCTCAAACTCCCGCTGGGCCCGTTCCCGATCCTGTTCAATCATCATCCGTCGTTCCTGCTCCTGTTGTGCCCGTATCTTCGCGTCACGTTCTTCACGCTGTCGTTTCTTCTCCTGTTCCCGTCTTTCTTGCTCCTCTCTCACTCTCTGGCGCTCACTCTCTCGTAAACGTTCCTTTTCCTGTCGTAACCTCTCCTGTTCTTTTCGTTCCCGCTCCCGTCGCTCTCGATGCCTTTGATCGCGTTCTCGCTCCCTGTCACGGTTATCGTGACCAGATGCTAAGTCATTAAGTTGTGCTGCCAAGGCGTCCAGCTCCTGAAAGATCAAGGTCATTACTAAAGGTCAATATCATTATTCAAGGTCAAGGTTATCACTAGAGGTCAAGGTCATTACTAAAGGTCAATATCATTACTAAGGTCAAGGTCATTACTAAAGGTCAAGATCATTACTAAAGGTCAAGATCATTACTAAAGATCAAGGTCGTACCTCTGGTTTCCGATTGACCTGCTGCTGTTGTTGTTGATGCCGTTGTCTCTGGCGATCATCCTGGATGATGTGAGCTTGTGGAGGGTTGCCAGCACCTACACAACACAAATTCAAAAAGTTTAGAGCAGCATCAAGGCTAGACACATCAGACATGTGGACTGAATACCTCAAAGTCTGGCAACAAGCTCAGAGATCTGCCTAGAGCAGACTGAAGCAATCCAAGCAGAGAAAGTCATGCATGAAGCAAATACACCTGAAATTCTTTACGTCCACTCCTGGCCTGAACTGTGTTTGATAGGGTGGTGTGGGGAAAGACGCACTGTGATGTTCTCCTTTCAGTTACAGGCCTCTCGAAAGTTATATAAGTTAGGGCCCGGCTGCAGATCGGGAGATTTCAGCAGAGCTCTACTAAATATTTTGTGATTGTTTTTATATTTACTGAGAGCTCTGTGGGACAGTGATCAGCAGGCAGACAGAACTGTATACTGACCCATTCTTGGGACAGGTCTATGTCCACCACCGTGGGGTATGTGATCTGATGGCACATGTTTTGATTGGGCGTGGTTACTGACGGGCCGACCCTGTTGGCGTCCTTGGTGTGGTGGAGGGGGCGGCCCCTGCTGGTGTTGATGGTGGCCGTGATGACCTGCCGGCAAAGAGAGTAGATAGGTGAGAGAAAGTTGTGGCTTGCTTGCACCGAGATTGAGGGCAGATTAGCAGAGACCGAGGAGGAGAGTAGTTCCTTTCCCGGTAAACAAACCTGAGCAGGTCAAAGAGGCCTCAGTGGTGGGGTGAATCTTTTAAGGGTAAAAGACTGGCTACGACATCCCACACAAGATGCCCAGCAGGAGTGTACAAGAGCACAGAACTCTCACGTTTCAGGTCATCGCCTAATGAACAAAATAAATTTGAAAAACGTGGTTTCAGTTGTCAGGATGCACATGTGAAAAAAATTCACAGTCACCAACTGACTTACCTCTATTCTGATTATGCATTGGGACTGGGGGTTGGAGATTATGCCCGCTCTGCGGTCGTGGCGCGTGCATCACCTGCTGGGGAGGCATCGGCCGTTGAAAGAACTGTTGTGGATTGCGTTGAGGTGACGGCGAGGCGTACGGGTTGGGCGTCCGTCGACCTTCACCTTCCTGGATCTGTGCGAAGTTACGTTTGAGGGTGGATTCCCCAGGAATCTGGATGATCGAGCTCGGCTCGCCGGCTTCCACTGGTTCCTCTTCCTCCTCGTTATCGCTACCCTCGTATTCGTAGTCCGTTTCATGATCATCAGGCTTTTTGTTTCTTCTATGTCGATCAATATGATCTTTTAGTTGTATTCTGACCTGCCGTTCCGTCGGCTGATCTCGTATGTACGTGTGCTTCAAGAGTTGTTCGGTCGTGGCACGATGGGTGTAGTCCTTCACCATACACGCATCAATAAAACTTTGAAACTTTTTATTCCTGAAATCAGAAGAAACTGACTCAGAGTTTCCAGGTTTACACTTCCATCGAGTGACGTCGCTTCGTTGTCGGTCAGCGACCAAAATTTTACGATGAAAGTGAGCTGATCTGAACCTAGTCCACAAAGCACCTGGTGTGACATGTTTTGGTCGCCAAGGTTTATGATTCACTTACCATTTTTTAGATTTTAATCGTGGAGGTGGATTCCTGGGTATCAAGAATAGGGCCCTCATGGGGTGCATATCACAAAGTGCTGGAAAAGGGGACAAAATATATGAATATACTGAAGTCCACAAACTACTGAAACATCAATAGCTCTTGTCTCGTATTTGACCACTTGAGGTCTTACCAACTGCATTCACAGCCTAGCTGCACTGGTGTCTTGGAATTTTCTCAACTCAAATCAAGAATTTTTAGTCCAACTTACGTGGTTTTCCCTCTGCCATCTCTAAAGCTGTTATACCTAATGACCACAAGTCACTCTGAAAACAGGAACACGCAAGATGTGTAGATACATGTCATAACTGTTGATGAAATACATTTCACAATGCAACCAAATACCCCAGGGTCTTACAGTTCTGGGATCTCTACTAGAAAGTGCCTGAGGAAGACCCCGCTTGGGGTCGAAAAAATTTGCAAAATTTGGAGACGACTTTACTTATACTTGTCATTTTGTGCGTCGTTTTTTGTGCTGTATTTTGGATATTTCTTCAGTTGAGAGGTGTCCTTATTGGTCAGAGTGAATAGAAATGATCGATTTAGGACCAAAGTTTGGTGTCAACAATAGGCCCGCACGGTGATACCCCAGGATACCCTTGTCCGTCCTTACCCTGTTGTCATACGTGGCGTCAGGGTTTTCATCACAGGCTATAACTTCGGGGGCCATCCAGTACGGTGTACCAATGAATGTGTTCCGTCGTCCGATCGTTTTGTCTAACTGGGCACTGACACCAAAATCAACTGAAACGAGACAACATGAGAGATTTTAGGCCTATTTCAGGAGTGCAAGGGCGAAATCAGGGCCTTACAGCTACAAATCAAACAGTACTGGGCGATTTATGTAATGTAGAAGGAAACCAGAAGTTCTGAGAAAACCTACGATATTGAGGAGAGATTGCCCCTCTACCAAACAAGCCACGGAAATGACCAGGGTTTGAACTTACCACCTCATTGGTGGCAGGTGCAGATGATTCCACTCACCACCCCCGACAATCCATGACCGTAGTACACAATGTGATAGTAGAATACAAGCACTTATAACCCCGTTATATTTGTCAGAAATATCTCACGAATGCCTTATCTTTTAAACCACTCCAACTTAAAGGACGACACTCACCTAGTTTGACCTCCGCATTCTCCGTAAGTAGCACATTTTGACCTTTGATGTCACGATGGATGACTTTGTTGGCGTGGAGGTGAGCTAGGCCCTGGAACGATGCGGCGAATCAAACATGAGGAAATGGACACCATGAGCTGGATTCCTTCATTCTGAGGGGTGAAATTGACCCGTTATCTCCGCAGTGAATTACGTTATAACCCTAACTCACTGTACAGGCACTAATCTAGATTTCCAATTTTATGACACCGTACACTATATCGAGATATCAGCCTAATCAATAAACTACAGATTTATGACAACAGTAGTTCAAACTTGAGTGAGATCTTTAGGATTTATGAACACAGTGACTCACGCTGAGCCGTTATAACTCCTGAACGTACCCTGAGGATTTCTCTACAAATGTAGGCAATCCATTCCTCCTTGAGTGACTGGCCCTTGGTGGCCTTGACAAGGTCCGTGACTGAACCAGCACCACAGAACTCCATGACCAGCTGAAAGAGACAAGAGTACGTAACATCAAGGCCCGTATTTTAGAAGTTTCCTTAACTCTAAGGTTTACCTTTAGCTATTGTTTGCAGGGCAGAATACAAAAGCTTAAAGTGGACCTTAGAGTTAAGGAGGCTTCTAGAATACGGGCCCAAGAGATAGGTATACACCCTTTCAGAAATACGGCGCTCAGTGTTCAGTGATGACATCTGAGGGGGAATCTTTAGCCCGTGACATTGCCATACAAAAGGGACGGTCACAGTTCACTACAGTTTTTTGAATTCTTTTGATGACGTGCAGAGGGGATAACTAAGTTCGAAAGCTGGCTTCTGAATTTCTGGAAATTTATATAGATCGCAAGATTAAGATTAACTTGATTGCGTATTTCATCTTGATCCTCACTTTGATTTTGATGAGCTATGATAAGGCTAATACGGTAAGCAGCTCACTTAATAACACTTCCAATATCAAGGCCAATTTTTTCAAAAATGAATGAGAAAAAACCTTGACAGGCATCTGAAACCTGTCACATAGGTATTCATTGGAAAGCTCCAGGTGAGCACTTTCTACTGAATACCTATGTGACAGGTTTTCTGTAGGATTTCTGGATTTGGTAGACTTATTACGAAATTGTAACTGGTAGAGAAGGGAACGCCTTGTTTCAGTCACTCACCCAAAGCTGGTCATCTTTCCCTGGAGGCATTTTCTTGATAAAGGCACCATAGTAAGTGGCGATATTACGATGATGTGAATACTGGAAAAAGAAACAGAACAATCTTCAATATCTTCATTCTGTAGGCCATGGCATCATCCAGTTTGCCCTCCAATTTAAGTCAGGGTTGGGGGTCAGGGTTTAGGGGTTAGCTGTAGAGTTTGTGTCAGGGGCAAAATGGGAATATGTCCATCAGACACAAGTCGAACCATTTGTTCTGAACTTCTCTTGGTGCCTGAGGTTGAAGAACACCTCTCTGCTATTCATTTTTACCTCTTAAATCAGGACATCTTGAGTAGGCCCTAAATGTCAGTGTTAAGCGGTACATTTCAACATACAATGTACACTGGCTAAAATATCCATAATGGAAATACCAGTAGAACATTTCCAGCTTTATATTACCGTGCTAAAAAACTAAAATTGTCGTTTCCTTTGAAAGCTTCGACTGCATTAGGCTGCGAGATGTCAACATGAAAGATGACGGTTTTTCAAACAAGCTTCGGGCAAATCTCCCTTTTCTTATCTATCTATCAGTAGGTAATCTCCAACGACAGGGACTGGCTCGACTCTGGAGAGTTCACAGTCTCGTTTATCTTCTAGAGACGGTTTGAATAGATCTTATCAGATTTAGTTTCCCGATCTCTTCCCTCCTGTAGTCCAAGGTGAGTGGGAGTTGACTGATATAATCCCTGGTGATTTCATTCAGAATATCACATGTTCTGATCTACTGAATCAGTCGTTACAAAGAGATTACTTTTTCCGATCACTTCTTGCTCACTTGCAAGGTGAAACCAGTTTGAAATTCATCTAGAACTAAGTCCCGAAAGCAAGTCTGATCCATTCTGGTACAAACGATCTGCACATTTGGGGTCGTATTCATAAAGCGGTTCTATCTTTAGAACCGTCTTAGGCCAGTTCTATCATTAGAACCGTCTTAGGCCGGTTCTAAGTGTGGTCAACCACTGCACTTGGAACCGGCCTAAGACACTAGAACCGCTTTATGAATATGACCCTTGGGGTTTTTCACCACTCCCTAAGATCCTATTTTACATTGAATAAAGAGCTGAGCATTATTAGCGTTCTGTCGACGTCACTGGGCAAATCTGATGAGCTACAGGAGGAAACCGGAGTGGCCAGAAAGAACCTGCGCTGTCAAAGAGAGTCAGAGCTGAGCTGACCGGGATCGAACCCAGGACCTCAGAGGTGACAGGCACAGACGTTTCCAGTGCATGAACCCCACTGCACCACTCTGACAGCCCAACTCAGATTCTTTCCCAAAGGTGGCACTCAACCCTCTCTCCCCCCCCCCCCAAATAATCTCAGAATACTGATACTGGTAATCGGCAAGAACGGCTAGCCAAGGTCTAAACTTGATCTCAATCTCCCAGCTCTAGCATTAGATGTTAGATTTACGATTGCCTCTTCGCTGACTCATGCATCAAGTAGAGATAAACCTATGTACAGATCCGCCATCAATCATAATGCCAAGCTAGCTCTAGTCTTATGGGAACCTATTCAACAGCTAAATGCCAGTTTGAAGTCTCTACAATGCACCCTGTGTCTCGAGCCTGAAAGAACTGCTGTCAAGACGTGTTGTAGCAGATGTGTGGACGTGGGACGGACAATACCCGACAATGTCACTCCTCAATCGGCCAGCGACAGTGAATATCTCACCTTTTTTAGAACGTTAATTTCTAATTTAATCTCCTCCTCTTCATCCTGAAAAGAAAAAGAAAAGACACCATGAGTATAATGGCTGAGGCCTTGCGGCGTTAGGAGCAGCAGGAACTGCCAAAATATACGACAACGACATCAAAATTTCGTCTTTGGAAGTTACGCGTCCATACACTTGAGTGTGAACCCACAACTGAGAGGTGGCAAGCCGTGACGTTTCCACTACACCAGACTAGTACTGACACAGCAACAAATCGAAAGCCGCCTGATGATCTGATCACAATTTCTCCGTATCTCGAACAGCCCGGTGAGGGTTAATCACAGCCAGAAGAATAACATGATTACTTGATAATTAGATGACAACAATGGAACAGACAAAGGAACAGGAAACACATTATGATATCATTGTCCCAGGCTGATGGTGGATAATCAGGGTAGACATACAAACATAATATCAGTACGATGGGGGAGTGAGGGCCAAACAAGGGCCAGGCCTCTCAGACAGTACCCCTTGACCGAAACAAAAGGATGGACCACTTAATAGCTGATTACCAAGGCGGGGTCGTTTTTCAACCATGCAACGAAATGAGGCTGAAATGGACCATAATTAGCGAAACATGTTCTGACATGACGGCTGAATTTCTGATTCCAGGGCAATCGAATACCACCAGTTAGAAACAACTGAGTTTCGTTAGCTACCAAATGATTGAGCACAGTGTGGATACCAGTACGTCGTGGACTGTACATTGAACAGACAGCAATCAGTCGCCCCCGCAAAGTCTGTACAGCGCCAGTACATGTCGGCTGCAGGACCTGGCAGTATCACTAAACCACCAATTGGAAACGGAAGCATGATCATGGATAGAGGATGTGCACGATTTGGATTCTGATGAGGGCTTGGGTTCAGTTTCCAGTTTGACCCCTTCATTTGGTTGAGAGAATGACCCTCCTTGACGGTGCAAGTTTCGCCGGGAGCTCCGGTTTTCTCCTGCTGTACATATCCTTGCCAAGTCTCAGTGTTTCCGCCAGAGGGGAATACAGGGGATGCCCCCTTAAAAAGTCAAAATTTGTGTTTTTTTACCAGGAATTCTGTCAAATGTTCTCTTTGTCCCCCCTCAAAAACATTCCTGGCAGAAACACTGCAAGTATTTTTTATAGAGGCCATGCACGTGACGTCATCAGCGAGGTGACGCCATGTTGGATGGAACATTGTGACATGCTGACGCAGTGCATCTGACCACGTGCTCCGTCCAGGCATTTTCCATGCAACACGTGGCGTCATACCCATTGATGACATCATTTGATCACGTCAGTGCATAGCCTCTATAGAGCTGTATTCGGCTTGGCAGTGAGCTTTTATCTCCAACAGATTGTAGAAGAAAGCAACATGTTCTAGTCCATCCTCCCACAGCAGTGTGCGAGCATATGAAGAGGAGCGAGACCAAAGCCCTGCTAATGGAGGATGGTCCTAGTCAGTATTGGACAAAACATGACAGACCTTTATATTGTTTGAAGTCTTTGAAGCATAACAACTGCACATCCAAACCGAGCATGACTAACATTCAAATTCAGCGATAATGCGATAACACGATGTAATATTTTGATAATCGGGAACACACGGAGGATGATCGTTTGAATATCGTCCCCGGGGATCTCGGTGACAGCGCCATGGGAACGGCCGTTCAAATCATAATAATAACAGATTATGTGACATTCGTGAATGTGGACCAATCTATGGCGGTAATGGTACCATTACGTAGACAATGTGGTCTTCTCGTGCACCATAATCATCGTGTCGCAGCAAAAACACGAGTGCGCTGAGAACCGCCAGACGCCTTTGACAATTTCATCACTTCAAGTAGAGAAACAAAGCCAGCCAAATGGGTCCCTATCAGAATTATTGGTAAATGCAAATACACTTGTCACTTAAGTAAACAAAGACACATCTTATGACCTAAAAAACAATCCATGTCAATAGTATTTAGTGGATCAATTGTCCACGGGTCACACTTTTCCTGAAGTTATTTCCGTTTGGAATAGTTTGTCATTATTATGCACTAAACTTGATAACGGGCGGGCGGCAATTCCCAGAAGAGGCTCAAAAAGCACAGCAAATATAAATGTACATGGACGTTTACAGTGCAAACTTGGGCAAGGTCGTTCCGTTCCAAGTACATAACGCCCAAGAACAAGTACATTGTGTGTGTATGAATGTGAGGAGATCGTAGCCAACTTGTCATGGAATCAACTATCTAAAACCATTATTAATGTATTTGTAAACCAACAGGATAGACTAATGAAATTATCCCTAACGACATTTTTATCTCGCGCTGACGGTAATTCTCCATGTCATTTTGCTGGAGGAAGTGCAAGTGAGTTGAGTTCTGGGGGAATGCTACAAGTCCAAGTCCACGTACAATTTCAGATGGCGAAGCAATGGGTGCTTGCCTTCTTCACCCCAGGTCCGAATTCCATCTCATAACGGGTCTGATGTTGTCACCATCATAATCCCAGTATTTGGTAAACCTGGGTTCACATAGGAAGCCCAATGGAATATGTGTGGCGGTCTAGGAAAACCCATCGGACGCTGCGTTTGAGGAAAGTGTTAATGGCCTTGGTGAACCAGGGGCGTGTCCAGAATTTCGAGCAGAGGGGGGTCCAGGGGATCGAGGGTCGTCGAGAATGGAGCCAGAGGGGGAGCGCGAGAGGGTGTCCCCCTCGCGGGTAGGAAATTTTGTAAAATCTGCGCACCGAAGACACCATTTCCCAGCATTTCAGCCTTGAACATGTCTTGACTGAGCGAACCTGGTCGCATCCGCCGCACCCGACAACGGGTATAGACTACCTCATGGGCTTACTCATAACAGAACTATAGCGGGTAGGGGTCCGAAGTTTCAAGAACCCGCTAGACCCCTCACCTACTTGCCCTCTCCCTGTATTTCATGCTTGCTTGAAGTAATATGGGTAAAAAAATCTATGGCCTGCGCGAGCAGCGGGGGGTCCGGACCCCCTGGACCCCCCTCTGGACACGCGCCTGCAATGGCGAATAGACATCCTGCGAAAGTCGGCCATGAAAGCTCAGACGGGGTAAACAAACCTGGGCCTAGTGCATTTGTACAGTTGGCTCCTGTGCTTACGGTCTGTACAATGCACTAAGCCCTCGTTTGTTTACCCCTTCTGACATGTCATGGTGTTGTGTCGTGAGCTTCGGAACTTTCTGGCGACGTCATTACTTCAGATTCAGGTGATGTCGGTACCGGTACATCATGTTAATAATGTAAGTTGTAACGTTCAGCACGTGTTTAACGTACGTCATGTTTGGCAGTTTTTGAATAAAGCTCATGTTGATCAGCCGTGCCGTCTTATTATATCATGCTTCTTCGTCATTCAAAGTCAAAGATGCCACACATGGCCAACTTTCACAAGGATGTCAATGTCAGCAAAATCATCAGAAACGGAGTTCACACGAGACTCCAATCTGAAGTGCACACAGACACAACCATGTACGGCGTACACTGAAGAAGGCGGCACAGCGGGCATTCAGCTCCACCAAAAAAGCCCACAATATCCGATAACTGAACCCATACGCCTTCGCTGTGTGCACAGGATTGCACTGCAGAATGATTTCTATTTTCGGACAACTTGAATTTACCCAATTTTTTTCATCATTGCTGCAATAACTAGCCAAAATTCAGAATACTACTACTTACATGTTGTCGATACATCGTTGCTAAGATGTTTAAGTAGATACAATCTTATTGCCAGTCGCTGAAACACGCAAACTATTTGCCACGAATCACTGCACTTTCTAAATCGAAATTATTGGGAAACACCGGAAGACAACTGGGACTTTTCTGATTGGCTGCTATTTTTAGATCAAGGGAATTCCGTGTCGTTAACCCTTTGCGTACTACATGCCGGTGTGATAGGAATGGTAGTCCTTTGAATGGAAGCCCGAGTTGCAATAATCTGCTATCAGTTTTTTCAAGGATCCAATCATATTGTTTTTTCCATTGTCATCCATTGTTTATTGTAAAACTTAACCCATGTAATTCTATATTTTTTACGAGGTGCAATAAACGATTTGAATTTGATGGGTGATTTTTTTTCTCTCGTCATTTAGATCCTAAGTCCTTCATTGCACGCTGAAACCTGAGTACCAGCTGAATACTGGAGTACTTACGTTCATCGGAGACCTAGATTCCTATCACACCTGCTGCATTTTTCTTGTCCACTGAGATCGAGGTCCAGTGTAACATCTACCAGTGTTCCCTATCTGCGAGTGTTCCCCTCCTATTGTCTGACGGAATAAGCTGCGACTTGACAATAAGGGGACACACTGAGAAACATGTCGATCTATCCAGGGCCGTATTTAGCTTTTTGGTCCTGGGGGGGCAAAAGCCTCTCTGGGGGGGCAGAAGACCTCTTTTTGCCGGTTTTTGCCAAAAATCTGCATGAAAATCACGTTTTTTGGTTGGCTCTGGGGGGGCAGCTGCCCCCCTAGCCCCCCC